>VYXB01001561.1:199033-324048 GCA_013397135.1 Pachyramphus minor | reverse complement strand
CCCCCCCCCCCCGCCCCGCCCCGAATGCAGGCTGCGGGGCGGTCCAGGGGGCGGGGGCGGCTCGGGGCCGTCTCTACATTCGGCGGGGCCGGACCTGAGACAGTTCTGCTCTGCTCCGCTCCATCCCGTCCCATCCCGTCCCGCTCCATCCCACCCCGCCGTGCCATGGCCGCCCCCCGCCCGGCGCACGGCTGCAGCAGCGGGGCTCTGCTGGGGCGCTTCGGGGTGCTGCTGCAGGCGCTGCTGGCTCTCTGCGCCTTCAGCACCCTCATGCGTGAGTACCGGGGCGCTCCGGGGCACCCCCTGCCCGCGGGGGGACCGTGGGGGACCCGCGGTGTCTCGGCGATGCTCGGGGGGGTGGGCGCCCGTTCGCTTAAAAACCACCCAAGTTTTGTGTGTTAACTCCCCGTGGGATTGCGGGTGGATGTTCCCGAGCCGGCAGTTGCAGCGCCAGATGCTCCTTCTTAAAAAAAACTCCCGTCCCCAGCCCTAATCTGATGGTAATGAAGCACCGCGAACGTGCGGCGATAATCTGCTAAAATTGGCTGCGCTTGTGCGAGCCAGTGCTCAGTCACTTAGAAAATTTTAATGAAGGGTAAAAACTATTGGTGTAACCCCGGGAGTTGCTGGGGAGGGGCTGACAAAAACGGGGCGGGTGTCCGATGCGGCGCTGCTGGGCGAGGGTGATTTAATTGCGTTGTGATGCTGTTTTGTTTAGTTTTGCTTCAGCTGCAAAGTTTCCGGGCTTGAGAGGCTGGGGAAGGAGTTTACAGAGAGAACGTGTTTTGCTGGTTGCTGCCACGGGGCGTAGTGAGAGAAAACAGCTGAGGAGGGAGGAATCACAACGCGAGTTGTGATTTCCAGGAGCAGAGGGAACAGCCTCAAGTTGCACGAGAGAAGATTTAAGTTGGATATTAGGAAAAACTTCTTCCTCAAAGGGGGAATTAGAACAGGCTGCCCAGGGCAGTGGTGGAGTCACCGTCCCTGGAGGGGTTTAAAAGGCAGAGATGTGGCACTTAGGGACGTGATTCGGTGGTGGACTTCGAAGTGCTGGGTTAATGATTGGACCTGATGATCTTGGAGGTCTTTTTCCAACCTCTGTGATCCTGTGAGAAGGTGGGGAACAGTAATGCTGAAAGAGCCGAGAAAATTTACTGTTGTTTTGTGCTGCAGCTGCGTTTTGCTCAGAGCTATGTGTGTGTTGTTACTTTTTAGGGTTAAGTGGTTTAACACAAGTTGAAAAACACGCCAGAACTTGATCTGTTTTTCTTGTTTGAAAGCCTGTGGTGACAGGGAACTGAAACTTTCAAGTTTTCTGGCTAAGTAGCTGCAGATTTTGAGGTTCTCTTGCCCCTCTCTGCCTTCTGGAAACCACTTTCAAAGGCTCCAGCGCTGTGGTTAACTCCAGGCTGCCAGAGAAAACTGCAACATGTTCTTCCCAGCGATAACTGATACCATTTTCCAGCTGGAGAAGCCCAGTTGCAGCATGTCATTGCTTGTGTTTCACCAAATATTGACAGTAAGAACAGATTGATCTCTTTTTCTGTTCCTGTTCCCCTTGGTGATACGTGCAAGCGGGTTAATTGTCCTGTAAACTCCCTGGGGTGTCTCATAAAATCAAGGACGCCCGTAAATCATGTCAAAATACCTCCGTGGGTGAGGCTACATAACCCCTTCTAGCAAAACATCAACCCTGGGCTAACTGCTGTCCTCCCCCTGGTGCAGGGGCTGATGTTTCCTTGAACATTAACAGCCCCTTGGTTAATGAGGAGAAACTGAAAGCTGATTCTGCGGTTTTGTTGTGAATCAGCTCAGTGGCTAAAGCTGTGGAGGAACTGCCGTCTGGTACCCCAAAAGCAGATGTGTTTACAGCCCTGGGATCCCAACCACAGCATCTCCTCTGGCTGCAGGTGGGCTGGTGGCCCCTAATCCACCCCAGGTGGGTCTTATCTGTGCCCCTGTCACACCCTCCCAGCCAGAGGCTTTCTTGGATCTGCTCTTGGGCTGTTTCTGTGGTGACTCCTAACCCATGATGGTTGTACTGGGCCTACCAATGGCTTGATGTTGGGGAGCAAGCTGCAGCTTTTTGGCTATTCCTGTGGCCCATAGGGTTGGCCTTCTGGGAAGGAGAAGGCTCCAGCCTTTGGGAGGTATAGAAGCCTCTTGAGCTGAGTAAAAGTGTTCCTGGGAAGCTCGATTGCATCCAGCCCAGCATCAAGTCAGGTAGTCCCAGCTGGATGACTGCATCACCTAGAACTTGGGATGCTACTGTCGCTGAGGTCAGACCTTTTTTGGTACTTCTTTCTTCAGTTCTGTGACATTCCTGGGGGTGTGTTTCTGTTGTGTTTATGACTGTGATTTCTGCTTTACTGGCATGTTGCAGACCGGTTTGGTCAGGGGGTGGAAACAAGGTCAGTGAGGGTGGGAAGGCATTGGAACAGGTTGCCCAGAGAAGCTGTGGCCCCATCCCTGAAAGCGTTCAAGGCCAGGTAGGACAGGGCTTGGAGCAACCTGGACCAGTGGAAGGTTGGAATTAGATGGTCTTTGAAGTCCCTTCTAATGCAAACCATGCTATGAAATTCCTGTCCAAACCCAAGCCAATGCTTTTTCTATTCCTTCTGTGTTAAAGTAGCAGCTCAGCTATAGGAGCACCCGAATTTGAATAAATAAGACTTTCAAATTGTGTGGCTGCTGTTTAGAGCACTTGAAAACACCTAGAGGAACTCAGACTAAAAGTAAATATGGTGTTCTGTGAAGTTTTGCAGGTGAGTATGCTCAGAGTACTCAAGATGTGCGTCCTAAGCATGGTCATTGCAGGAAATTTTTATGTGTTTTGTCAGAAGAGTTTGTGTGCTTCAATTTGTGTTTCTTGGAGCTGTGGACAGGTTTTTCTCTTGCCAACTTGGTAGGAAAATCTAATGAGGGAGAAAGTTAGACTTGAGTGACTGAATGAGACGAGTGAGGTGGATGCAGTGGGGTAAATGGGTCCTTTACATGGTGAAAACAGAACCCAGAAGTAAATCCTGGGGAGTCAGGAAAGCTATTTAGTAGGTTTATATCAGTCTGTCAGCTACCATGAGCAGTAGTGATGACAGAGTTCATTTCAGCCTACAAGCACTCTCTTGCTTTTCCAGCAAAGAGGTCTTTAAGGTTGTAGTCAATCCTAATTCCAGTATGGTCCAGGGCTTGCTCTGGTTGCAGCTTTGCCACTTTTGGTAATCAAATGGCAATGAGGTGTTATCCTTCCCACCTGCCTGGGGTGGCTCTAAAGGCCATTTGGCTGTAAGGGCACTTGCTGGGGGAACTGAGACACCAACACTTAAAAGCAGAGGCAGTGAAGTTTAGCAGCTGCACAGTTGTGGCAATCTGGATTCCCGTGCAAGAACTTCCCTTTGGGGAGGAGGGGTGTGGATAGTTGTGCAATCCCATCTGAAGTGGTTTGTAATGCTTTGTCCTGAGCATTGCTCAGCTGAGAGCAGAAGGCAGTGTTGCAGTTACCTCAGCTGCAGAGGCTGGGTGTGATTTTTTTGAGGGTGGAGTTCCTTCAGTTGCTGCTATTTGTTTAAAATTTTATTTAGGAAGGGGCTGTACACTAGCAAAAGTTGTCCAGGTTTGCACACTGGACAGCAAAATCCTTTGAAATGAGGGGAGATATTCTGTACAAATTACAGCTTTTTTTGTGAATTTACTGGAATGCACAAGAAACATTTTGGGAGTTGAAGGATCTTTGTCTCCATTGTGAATGGAAAAAGGTTCTCTTTGGAGCCGGTATACTTACTTTCTACCCCACCACAAACAGTGTGGAGGACATGTGAGAACATTTATTTCTCTTTCAAATTCCTGTGTTCCTGACACTGTCTTGGTAACCTTCTGAGCTCTAGAATGAGGTTTAGTAGAACTTGTGCAGTAGGTGTGAAAACAGACTTAGCTCTAGGAGAGTGTTTATGCTGCCAGGAAAGGAGAGCTGCACTGGTCTGAGCTCTGCAGTCCACCTCACACAGTGAAATTTGGTTTTCATCTTGTGTGTTGAAATTTTTTTTGATCCTGCCTCATGTGACAGTGATGTCATTCTATCTCCTCCCACACATCCTTGCTGGGTAAACTCTTAGTCTAAACAGGCAGAGCTGTTGTCAGTAGGGACCCTGGTGGTGATCCCCCAGGCAGGACTCGCTGATGGAGACGCTCTGTTAACACCTGGGATGGTGTTTTAGTCAAGTAGCTCATCCTGAGACAGGACCACAGAATAGGAGTTTGCCAGACTTCTTGTAAAAGAAGTAGTGGCTCTGTGGTAGAAAACAGTTGTAAAGAACATCACAAGTGTCCCTGCCCATGGCAGGGGGCTTGGACTAGATGAATTTTAAAGGACCCTTCCAACCCAAACCATTCTGTGATCCTGTCCCAGTGCTAAGTTCAGACTCATTGCTGTACATAGTTTGAATTGCTGCACTGTTTCTGTGCTTCAAAAGTATCCTGAGTGCTTTCTGGTTTTGAGTTTGGATTTTACACTGAAAATGTAACGGTGGGTGGAAGTGTGACCCCGTGTCAGGAAAGAGAAGAAATAAATGATAGAGCACTTGATCTGTCCAGGCTTCTGTTCTGTTTTGAAATAAATTTGCTCAGGACACAAGAGCACTACAGGCTTATTGTGCCCAAGACAGCCTCTGCTGGCTTTGCTTCCTGTCTCACACAAACGTGTAATTGTGTGTGATTTTGGTTATTCTCACACATATGTATTTAAATTCCAGCTTTACCCCTGTAAGTGCTTTTCCCTCTTGGGAAGCACAAAGCCCCAGAGGTCAACTGTGTCTCTGGCAGAGCTTTGCTGCCTGTAGCAGCCAATTTACATGTAGGTTTGTGGGTTAAGCACCAAGCTGCACATGGCAGGACTCTCAGTACGTTTTTCTTCTGCTTCAGTACATCTGAAAACTGGCTGAGCTTGAAAACACGCGTTGTGCTTTGTAGGCTGGAAGGTCTGTGCAGCCCTCAATGTGCTTCATTAAGCTGCACACAGCTTTCCACGGGGCTTTTGAGTTTCAGCTGCTGATTACAGTGACCCCTTCCTGGCCGTCACCTTTGTGAAGAGCTAAACCCTGTGGCTGAGCAGGGGCTGGGAGGCTCCTGGTTACTGAAGGAACAGGTGGGTTGGGTGAGCTGAGAAATGAGCTGGCAAGGTGGAGCTGTGTGAGGAGCTCTCTCTAATCCACGAGCAGTGGAGCACCTTGACAAGTTGGTTCTGCAATGTATGGTGAGCAATTGTTGTTGTTAGGTGGTTTAACTCTACAAAGAACTTTACACAGAAAGGAGTCTTCTGTAACCAAGAGATGTAGCAAGTAAAGATTTAAGGAGTCTGTTAAATTTCCAGCTGTTTGTTTTTTTTTTTTAACGGCATTTGTCAGAAAACTGTAGGGAGGTAGTTTTTCATGATTGAGGTTGGGCTTGGATAAAATACCATCTTGAGAATTAAAAGGGGGTTGAAGCTAGGTCTCTTCCAAACCAAACCATCTGTGATTTCATGATAACTAACTGTCCAGTTGCATCACTTCATTCTTCAGGTGTTTTCTTGTCATGATCTTGGATCTTGTAGTCTTAACTTTATTCTTTCCTTGTCTAAACTCCATTTTTCAAGGGGCTGACTTGAAATGTAGTGATAATTTATAGGAGAGAGTCACCACTGCCTCCCCCAGGGCATTCTGCATTTTAGTTGGATGCCATCCCCAGTCCAGGTCTCCTACAAGATCTACTCTGTCATCAAACAATATGCTCTGTTAGTGACAATAATTAGTCTGCAAAGCATGACTAATGCTTGTTATCTCACAGCTTTGGTTTGTGACACCTGCCAACTGGTTGTAATGACAGCACTAGAAATCTGCACAGAAATCAGGCACAAAGGGTAGAACTTAAAACTGAGAGCCACACCAAAGAACTCTGTGGCCTTCATTTGGACAGCTGGAGCCTCCAGAAGGATGAATGTTCCAGCTGAGGCTTCTGAGCAACCTGGCCAAGTGGAAGGTGTCCCTGCTCATGGCAGGTGTGGTTGGAACTAGATGGTCTTTAAGGACCCTTCCAATCCAAACCATTCTATGATTCCATGAAACAGAACCTCCATTTCTGTTCCTTCCTAAGAGAATCCCCTCTGCCAGTTTTGCTACAGGTTCTTATGTTTTTGTAGCACTGCTATGAGGGTATTTGGGAGGGAATGACTGAATACACCTTGTGTAGATCAGAGGATGTAAGTCAGGAGCAGTCAGTCTCCTTAAGCCTCTGAAGTGTTTTGAGGAGGAAAACCAGGACTTTTGGTGCTCCCTGAACTGATGGGAGAGTGCCTGTTTCACACTTATCTGGGCAGCAGCACCTTTGCTGCTCTCAGCAAACAGTGGCTGCTGCTTCCTCCCATTGTGCCTCGGGTTGAGCTGTCTGAGGAGCTGCAGGCTCAGCCTAAGAATAGTGCAGACCCCAGGGTTTTGGCTCTGCATCATGCATGTTTCCTGCCTGGGGTTGGAAAAAGCCTGGGAAAGGGTGTGTCCTACAAAATGAGTTAAAATGTGTCGTTGGAGACTGTAGTGCCTATAAATAACACTGAGGTTGGGGAGGGGAAGAGCTTCTGTTTCCTCCCTGGTACAGTAGCTCAGAGTCCTCTTCTGCACAGGGCAGAAATAAAGTCCTGACCCTCTTGCTACTGGGATGTGGCCCTGGACATTTAACTAGTCCCTGTCTTAAAGCATCACCCATTCTGGGCATTTCAGCCTTTTTTTTTGGTGGATCTTTCACAGTTTAAAATCTCTTAACGCTTCTAAGAGTGCTTTTAGTATCAAGTTCACTTTCGGTATCCATCCCCTGGGGCCTGTTGCTGACCTTTGTGGGATCAGGCCTGCATCCCTGTAAATCAAATCCCAAAAGTTTGGTCTGTTGAGTCAACATCTCCCTTCCAAACCTCAGCTTTTGAATCCTGTGGTTGATTGCAGTAAGATTTACCAAGGAGGTGGTCTGACTCTCAGCCAAGCGTGTCTAACCAGCTCCTAAGGAAATAAGTTTTCCCCTATAATTTTGTAGAAAGCTGACTTGGTAGCCTGTCTTGCTAATCAGCAGCTGGTTGATTCTGCAGTTAGCTGCTTAAATTAGAGTTTTTATTTCCAACAGGGATAAAAGGAACCTGTGCTGATGCACAAATCAGCAGCATGTCTGCCTGAATGCAGTGTGGGGTCAGTGGGGGACGCAGGGGTGATGCTCTGCCATGAATGGGGTGGGGAATAGCACAAGGAAATTGGGTATTTGCTGCTGTCCTTGTCTTAGTTATAATCGGGGAATGTGCTTAAAACCAAAAGTAAACTGTGGGACATTGGTTGCTTCAAGGTCAGGTAACTTCAGGGTAGTTTTATGTATCTAGGGCAGGAAAAACTCTCTGTTCCCTTTCTACTTCATCAAGAAAACATCATAATAAATGTTTACCTCTATCCTGGGAAAGGAGTGAGAATAGCTGTCATTGAGCTTTATATCTTCTAGTTTTCTGACTGTTTACAGATGTATATTGAAGATTTCTCCCAAACTTTTTTTAACATTTCATGGGTTCTTACTGAGATGTCAGCTTCACCCAGCCTGCTGGTTCTGAGGGGATTTCAAGCCTGTATGATATTTATTGTCCTTGACTGAAGAGGAAGGGCTGGGGAGTATTTTGTTTCCTGCCCTACCCTTTCTCAGCTGTGGGCAGGGTATGTCTCTCAAATTGTCACTCATCTTCCTTCCCTTTTGATTCAACTTCACAGCTTTTTGTCTGCAGTAACTGGAGCCGAGGAGGGGTGGAGTGGTAAGTTGTGAGGACAGACCCTCAAGAAAGCAGGCTTTCATCTCAGTAGTGATGGCAGCTGTTGAATGTCTATGTGGCTCCTGTTCAATGGGATAGACTTGGGTCCTCTTCTCCTGACACTTAGATAATTTTGGAATCATGGAATGGTTGGAAAGGACCTAAGAAGTTATCCAGTTCTAACCTCATGTTGCCATGGGCAGGGACACCTTCTGCTAGACCAGTTTGCTCAGAGCCCCATCCAACCTGGCTTTGAACCCTTCCAGGAATGGAGCATCCCCAGCTTCTCCAGGAAACCTGTGCCAGTGTCCCATCACCCTCATAATGAATAATTTCTTCTCAAGATGTGCAGTAGTGTTGCTTCCTTGCATAAGCCAGCTTGCTTTGCACATGGACAAAGCTGAGAAGGGAAGCAGAGTTAAAATAATCTATGCTGTTGCTGGGAGCACTATTGGGAAGACAAATTCCTCCTGTCTTCTGATGTAGACCCAGTACACACTATTCTCATTTTCAGTTGAATTGAGTGGGGGTTCTCTCCCATCTTGTGCAGCTCTGTGTGAAAACTGAATTTTTAATTGGTTTAAAGTGCTTTAAAAATTTGAGTTGGTTGTGGGTGCTAGAATTTAAATATCACATATGTCTTGTTTGCTTGATGCAGGCACAACCATACTTAGATCAATCCACCCTTAAAGTTTATTTTATCTGAGCTGTAGTAGCAAACCCATGCCTACAGCTGGTGGAAAACTGAGTTGACCCCAGTGAGTGTAGAGTTGTTTTGTGAAGAGCAAATGAGAGTTCTGCCTTTTTCCAGTGTCAGTCAGCTGAGCCTGTGTCTGTGCCTGCCATGGCTGGGCTCCCTGCAGGCCTTGGAAGAGGAGTGTGATGCCTTGCAGTCACTGCTCAGCCTGTTGCTCCAGAACCCTTCTGTGCTCCCTCATCTCTTTGAGTTTTCTAAGGCCTGGTGCTGCTTTAGTGTGGATTTAACATCACCCCTAACCCCTGGGTCACAGCTACCAAATGACTCTGCTCCCTGTTAAGCTCTGGTAATCTTGGCTGGATTTCTGGTTTAATTTGGAGACAGCCTGCTGCAGCTCTGCGCAGTAAATGCCCTATTAAGCAGTTAATTATTTCTCTATAATACTAGCTTTTATCTTTAATACAACAGTTTTACTGTCTCTAATAATTACACAGTCTCCAATAACTCTCTTAAATCTAATGAGGCATGACAAGCTGTGTTCAACAAGGCACCACACCATTAACTTCTTACCTCTTACTTGTCATCTTATCACACTGAATTACTGTATTTTGAGCCTGAGTGGCTGTGGATACATAACATGTCACTTCTCATTAAGAAAATAATGAAAATCATCCCTGGTGCTGTCGTGGCCAGGTTAGTGGTCAGCTGGTGGTCTGAAGACCCTTCTAACACCTACTCTGCAGCATCATGGTCTTTGCCCGTGAGGTGAGGGTTGGTTTAAGTACTTCAGACAGCTTGGTTGGTGCATGGGTCTCATGCTTGTGGGTAGATGAAATGCAAGTGGCCCTTTGAAGGGCACTGGAGATGATAGACCTTGTCTGTGCTGATGGAAGTCGTTGCTGTAGGGATATCTTGTGGTAGGATTCAGCTGGATGAAGGGAAAAAGGGTTTTTTTTTTTTTTTTTTTTTTGGACAGGGGTAGGACACAAACTGCTTCAGCAATGCCTGGTATTACTTAATTGATGCTTTGTCACTCATTAATAGGGATAACTGATCAGGTCATTGGAATGCTGGTTTTCTGTGAATTTGAGAGTGGCACCAAAACCCCGGCAATGTGCTTGACTGAAATGCTGGGGTTAGGTAGATCATAGAATCATGGAGTGGTTTGGGTTGGAAGGGACCTTAAAGATCATTTTGTTCCACCCCCTGCCATGGGCAGGGACACCTTTCAACCAAGTGCTGTCCAGCCTGGCCTTGAACCCTTCCAGGGATGGAGCATCCACAGGTTCCCTGGGCAGCCTGTGCCAGGGCCTCACCATCCTCACAGGAAAAAACTTTGTCCTAATATCTAGTCTAAATATCCCTTCTATTAGTTTAAAACAGTTGCCCATTGTCCTATTACTATCATCTTCTCATATATTGCCCTGCCACCTTGCCAGGAAAGGTGGTACAAAGCTGCACTTCAAGGCTCCTGTCAGGGAAGTCCCTGCATCCTCCCAGGTTGGACCAGGAAGGCATCTCCCAGGGGAATGAGCCCAGTCTGTCCCTTGGGGCAGGTGATGGGGCTTCAGGCAGCAGCTTGAGTGCTCTGGTGCAGCTGGAGGGAACAGAGCAGTTACCTGACCTTGTGTGTTTTCAAGGAAGGGAGAGTTACTTGAGATCTCTCATTTAGAACCTGTGGTTGGTGGTACTGGAGCCACATGTCCCAGACTGCTGCTCCACAGTGGTAACCAGTGGGCATGCAAAATACTGTGTAGTTGAAGTATTATTTTACCACTAGCTGGCAGAAGCTTGGAGCCGTGCAGGCTCACAGGTCTTGGGGGCTGGCACTTCATGCTGGGAGATGTGTGGGAGGTTCTACTTCCTCAGGGATCTTCTGGTCATATTAGCTGCAGGGAATAGATTGCTTTAGTGCACTGCTGAGACTCAAAAGCTTACCAGATTTTTGGGCTGAGTCATTTCACTATCACTATAGTGATTTCAAGTTGCCTGGAAAAATTATCAGGGCTGGGAGGTAGTGGTGAACCCTCTCTAGGTCCGTTCCCATGGCATGGGAATGCTGTTGCTGAGGGATGCCAGAAGCACACACTGATCTTCAAACACCCTCTGCTGTCCATCCTCCTGACCCGTGGGTGCATGTCTTGCCTCTGGTTAGTTTGCATCAAGTCACAGAATGGAATCATGGAATCATTAAGGTTGGAAAAGCCCTCTGGGATCGAGTTCATCCATTAATCCAGCACTGCCAGGTTCACCACTAACCAATGTCTCTAAGCACCACACCTACTTTTGAGCACCTGCAAGGACAGTGATTCCACCACTGCCCCGGGAAGGTCCTTTGGCTTTTCTCAGCTTTAGACTGGCAAATGCTGAGGGTCCTGCAGGATTTTTTTGGCTGCTTTTGCAGTGAAGGTTGGTGCAGGCTGCTCATGGAACCTCTCTAATTCTCTTTGCAGTAAAACGATTTAAGGAACCAAAGGCAGAGAGGCGACCCTGGAGGATATGGTGAGATTTTTCATTTGAAGCTTGGAAAGACCATATATGTAATATTATTTTCTCTTATACTAACAATCTTCTAGGCCCCTTGTGTATCCTGCATGATGCTTAGTTGTTAAATGAAATGTTCTGCTGCTGCTTCCCAAATCTCCATAAAGTAGCTGGTGCTCCCTAGAAATAAAATTCCCTGCCCAGCTCTTTCAGAAAAGCTTGTTTTACTGTAGGTGGTTGAACCAAGGGTTATGGTCCCCTCCAGTCTGCTGGCACACCTGCACCTGGGCTGTCTCCCAGACAGGGTCAAATTTTGTTCTTAAATTCAGTTAATCCCTGGGAATTGCTGGAAATTGCTGTTGGCTTCAGACACCTCTACAAAGCATCTGTATTGCAGGATTTGGGGGCTGATGAGAGGTGTGGGTGGGATCAGCACGTGGTCAGGCTGACTTGGCAGCAGGAGCTACCAGCCAATGTGAGTGATGTAAAACCTGCCAGTCACCTCAGTTTGGTTCTGAATCCAATATAATTTCGCTGCTCAATCCTGTGTGTACAGGTGCAAAACTTGTAAGTAGGTGAACACCTTCCCTGCACCTGCTGGTGGCTGGAAAAGCTGAGGCTGAGCTGGGGGGTGAACTGCCCTTTGCTGCAGGGTAAAGCTCAGCAGCAGATCTGCAGGGCTGAACTGCTGTGTGCTGAAGTGGGATTTATTTTTAAGTATTTGGAGTTGGCCAAACAGCCCTTTATACAGCACATACAACCTCTAGGGCATCAGGAATGAATCCTGGAGGAGAGCAGATCCATGTGGGCCCTACACTGTCTGACTGCTCTGCTTTTTTTTTTTTTAATGTGTTTGTTCGTTTGTTTGTGTTTCTTTTTGTTTGATTGGTTTTTTTTGTTTTGGTTTTTTGTGGGTTTTTTTTGGTGGTTTTTTTTTTTTTTGGTTTTGCCTCTTTGTTTTCTCCAGGTTTTATGATACCTCCAAGCAAGCAATAGGTGCCCTCTTCATCCACTTTGCCAATGTTTTCCTGTCAGATCTCACTGAAGAGGACCCTTGCTCTCTGTAAGTACACAAGGCACTTTTATTCATGCCCTACATCTGTCAAAGGAAGAAGCATGTTGGGAAGGATCATGCACAGTGGAAACCTTGGCATAAACCCTGCTGTGCTTATTTTTGAGGTCTGGGTTGTCTGTTTTTCAGCCTGCTGGTCCTGCTTGGGGGATTTCTAAGGCAGACTTCAGACTTAATGTAGAAGGGTCACCTTTACTTCAGCCACTTTGCAGCTACAAATTTCAGACTTAACCTCATCTCATTTTGAGAAACTCCTCTAGGCTTCAAAATGCTGCTGAAAACCACCTGGCCCGTCTCCTTTTTATACATTAAAGTGCTGCACCTTGGTATGTTTCTTTAACCAGACACAAGTTTGGCTGGGGCTACATAAAACATCTAAAATGATGTGTTTGTTTGTTTTTTTTTTTAAACAGACACTGTTTTCAAAGAAACCCTTTCATGCTTATGCTGTGCCCTTTGGGTGTGTTGTTTATTTTTAATGTGTGTTTTATGTTTGCCTGTGCTGCCTGACTTGTCATCCTGAACCAGGCAGCTTAAAAGCCTCCAGCCCTGTCCCTGGGCTTTGAGGCTCATACACTACAAGTCCTGCCCAGTATAAACCACCAGAGCCTCATGTTTGTATTGAATTCTCTGATTTCAGCAGCTGGAAACTGTAAAAAGCTAGTCTGAGCCTTTGGATATAGAAAAACTTAATGTTATGCTTTCAAAGTGGATATCAAAAGCAGACTGTTGTTTTCAGTGTCTTGATTCAGAGGCAATATCGAGTTCTGGAAAAGGAAATGTTCATTCCTGTAGCTCTGTGCTTGACATTTTCTTCATGCTGGAGAAATCTGGCAGAAAATACTGCAGTAATGGAAAACTGCACAAAAAACATTAGCCTGAAACTTTACTCTTTTTTTCCCTCTGGTGTTCGTTAAAATTCCAAGCCCTGGATTAGATCTTGAACCCTCCACATCCCCAGAAGGCCCATATGGGTCTCCTGCCTCTGGTGCTCTGTCCAGTGTCACTTAAAACAACCAAAGCTGCCAAGCAAACCTGCCAAGCTCAAATTTCCTGGTAGGGATGGGTTCAGCTCCTGGATCTGCAGTGGGGACCCTGAACTCAAGGCTTTTGGGGACCTCAGGGTGGCTACTGCTGAACCACAGCTCATCACCTCTCCCAAAACCTGCCTCTGTCCATGTCTCTGCTTGTAGGAGTGTCTTGCAGCTGCTCAGTAAAAAATGGACTTTTTGCCTCTTCTGCTGCCCAGTTTGTAGAGCAGCTGTGGTGTCCAAAATGCTGCCATTTTCTTGTATGAAATTCCAGAACATTTTTATTTTGTTTCCCCTCAAGCTTGGGATCTTGCCCTAACAAGAAAAAAAGGATGCTGCAAATGGATAGCCTCCTATTTTGAGGGTAACTTTTAAGCAGGTCTAGCCCAGGAAGTATTTAATGCTATGTGAATAAATGAGCAATGCCAGAGAGCTGGTGGAGCCTGCTACCTTCTCTCCTAAACATGCTTTTAAACTAAAAAATTGCTGGTGTAGGAAAAATCCAATGAAAGAGAAAGGAAGTAAGCTTGGGCAGTTAAGTGCAGTTATTTAAAATCTTGGTGTTCTTTTATTGATCCCCATATTGAAATTAAAATTAAAAATTTTGAATAAGACTGGAGAACACAACTGAAATTTTTCTGAATTTTCTTCTGCTTTTAGCTACCTTATTAATTTCATCCTTGATGCCACGCTGGGGATGCTGCTGATCTGGCTGGGTGTGAAAGTTGTCTCCTGGATCGTGCAGCACAAGAAATACACCTACTTGGTCTTTGGAGAGTATGGTAGGTGTCAGCTGCTCCACACAAAGGTGGCTGGTGTGTTCCTAGCTGGGAATGGGGAGAAAAAAATGACTGGAATTACATTTTGGGGCTAAAACATGTGAACCTTCTGTTGCCCCTTCTCCAAGGAGCTCCCAGAGTTTGGTGTTTGTGTTTGTTTGTTTATTAGGTCTTGGGTAACTCTTGCCTTGCCAAGCACACTTTGGAGTGTAGCAGGTCAGTGGTGAAAGGCTGAATGTTTCCTTGGGTAGATAATATACCCCAGGACATGCATAGGATAAATTAAGATGTTTGGGGGTAGAGGTGCTGACTTTTGTGGGGTTCTTTTGTGAGTTTTTCCCCTGCCTCTCTCATTCAAAATGTGAATTTGTCCTTGCATTTCCCTTGAGCTGTCATAGGCATCAACCAGGCACAGTGTGGCCCCAGAACTGAGTTCCCAAGTCTGGCCTCTCTCTCTCCTTAAATTCCTGCCTTGAGATGGAGAAGTATCAGAAAAGCTCCTCTCATTCAGCCCCACTAGAGGGTAGCAGTTCCCTTCTGAAAGAGCAGATCCAGCTTCCAGGAAAGCACAGCTTCTCTGGCTTCAGGAAAGGGAAAAATTGACCCTTTGTAACTGTTTTACGTTACATTGAATATACAGATGAATTCAGTCTTAATTGAGAAAATACATCTTATTCATACAAATTGCATTCTCACCTTAATAATTGAGTCTGTTCTGAAGTTAGTCTTGTTCTTTTTGTATTTTTAGTAGCTGGTCTGATAACTGAGCTGGTGAAACTTAGATCAAACTAGGATTAGGTTGGAGGCCCCACTGACTTGTGAACTTGTATAAATGGATCATGGCAGAGGGTGAGGGGAGTGGTTGGATTTGTGAGATAGCAGAAGCAGCTACAGACTGGGAATGAGATGACAGCAGATGAATTGAAATGGTGGAAGGTGGCAGGATCAGCTCTCCTCAAACCTGAGAGTGATGCTTCATTGGTCTCCAGAGCAGGTTCAGCATCCTGACAGCAACCATGTGGTGGGGACTGCCTTTTTTTACTTTCTCTAATTGCTCCTCCTTCATAATAAAGTCACTCAGATGAGACAGCAGAAAAATCCAGATACTCTTGGTTCAAGGACTGGCATTTTCCCCCTTTTGAGCAACAAGGGCTGGAAACCCAACCACAGCCATCCCAGGGCACAGCTTTAGCTCCACGTGCCACGTCTGCAGTTGAGCAGCAGCAAGGAAACATTAAAAGTCTAGTGGCAGAGCAGTGATGAACTTCTGTTGAGCTGTAACTGACCTCTCATTAGGGCTGGCTTAGACTACAGAAACCATTCCTCTGAGAAAATCTTGCTTTCATTAGTAAAAAAATAAGTTTCTGCTGTTGCTTGAATTTGATTCTCGAATTGGGGGATTAGATGTCTCATCCACCAAGCAGAGTTTTTGGTGCAGGTCTCTGGCCAGAGTGACCACAGTGGAAAAGTTAGGTAGGAGCCAAGTGGCCCTGGACATCCAGGGCAATCCTGTTGCAGGGCTGGGGAAGGAAAACACTGCTATTCTCATCTTGAGTCTTAAAGTAACTTCCAAAACAGTTTGGAAGATGCTTGCAAACTTTGTACACTTTGATTCAGGCTCCAGGAACATGATTCATTTTCTGGGCTAATTGCTGTACCAGACTCGACGTTGCTTCCTCAGTTCTGAGAAGCAAAAGTGTCTCTTGCAGTCCTGCAGAGGAGGGAGGGCAGAAAGCCAGGGAAGCACCAAATCCATGTTGCAAAGAGCAGTCAGTGCCATTGCTCTAAACATCAGGAGAGAAGGGTTGTGTCTTTGGCCAGTACAGCCAGGGCCCAGTTTCCTGCATCAGCTTGGAGCAAAAAAAAAAAAAAACCAGAATATGTTGCAGCTGCATCCTTCCAGCTTGTGGCTGCATCCCTGCAGCTGATGCAAACCAAAAAAAAAAACCAGAAGTTTGGACTCCAGCAGCCCCTCCAGCTCTGTTTGGTTGGTACATCTGCCTCCACAGCCCCAGGAGGTTCTCCCTGTGTGACTGCAACAGCTTAATAGAGAAGCAAAGAAAAGGGGAGGGAAAGCACCCAAATCCACGCTGCTATTTTAAGCATCCACCTGCACAGAGTTGTGTAGAAAAATCAATCACTTCCATATTTCCAAAAAGCCAGTAACAGTCATTCTGAGATCAACCTCTTTTGTGCCTGAGCTCGTGGCCAAACACTGCTGCAGCCAGGAGTGACCTGTTCTATAGCCAGTGGAGAGTCAAAGGCTCCTCTATGCTTGTGTTCCTCCATCTTTGCCCAAAAGCTCTTCATTACTCTCTGAGCTGCCTCTAAGCACAGGAAATTGCATTTTAGGAGGTGCTGCCTCTTCTAAGGTTGCTTGGCTCCCAAGATCAAAGATAAAGAGGAGTGTATTCTTGGTACAAGTCAGCTTTGGGAAGTGGTGGTTGCCTTACATATACTCAAAGCTAACAAACTCCCATCTCTGGAGGCGTTCAAGGCCAGGTTGGATGGGGCTCTGAGCAACCTGGTCTAGTGGAAGGTGTCCCTGCCCATGGCAGGAGCATTGGAACTCGAAGATTTTTTTTTTTATTTTTTTTTAAGCTTTTTTCCATTCTGCGGGAACTCGAAGATTCTGTGATGATTCTGTGAAACTCCACAAATACTCTGTGCATGTCATGGCTGTAGCAGGTCATGGCTGTAGGCCCTCTCCCTGTAGGGAACCTCTGCAGGGAGGAGAAAAAAAGCAGAGTTTAAGCTTCAAAGGATGTGGGAAGTGGATACCAAAGGTCTTGGAGGTCTTGGGCCTGTACAGACTGAGCAGGGGAGGTGCTGGCTCTAGTCAGAGCGTGCAGATCAAGCTTGATTCAGTTTTGTGCCTCGCCTCCAACCTGTTCCAGCCTTCTCCTTCCCCCATCCTTGTGGTAGTGAGCAGCTTTCTAGAGGGAGCCTCTGGATGGCTGCAGTGTCCTTGATGTTTTAGTTGTCTAATAACTCTCAAGCATTACTTTAGAAATACTCCAGTGGTTTGGTTTTTTTTAAGTAAGTAAATGCTGTGAATTTGCATTGAGAGATAGTTTTTGCAATGTGCAAGTAAATTTTTCTAGAGGAGCATTAAGAAGTGAGGGGGATAAAAAGTGTTCTCACTGGACAACGCCTCTCTGGATGCTCATCTGGATGTTGACTTGTGTGGGACTGTGGTTGTGGTCACTGACTATTGAATTTTTGTGCTCATTCAGAGTCTGGAAATGGAAAGGCATGTTGCTTGGAGGCCTTTAAAGTCTGTTTAGTGGCTTGTTGAACTCTGCTGGTCAAATTTAGTTCTAGGGGAATGTGCTCTGTGCCAGCTGCTGAGTTTAACTGAGGACCTGTGTAGGCCGCTTTTGGCCCTGTGGTGATGTTGTACAAAATTTCCATAACACATATTCCCACGTCCAGCCAAGGGAGCTGGCTGCTAATGCTTGAGGAAATACAGCTGAAAATAGCTCTAACCTGAGGGGCTGTCCTGTCCTCAGCCTGCTTGGCCTTTCCACTCCTAAGACCAGGGCTGGGAAAGTAAGGACCATCCTCAGATGGTTCCTCAGATGGCAGAGTGTGTGGTCAGGCCCCTTGCTCTGCGCAGGGGTGCAGAGCTTTGGAACTCCTGGATGTTGATGGCAGCAGCAATGTTTACCCCACTGCAGTAGCAGGATCTCTACAGAGCAGTGATTCCACTGGTGTGACACTGCAAACTGGGGACAGATTCCAGTCATGCACTCGCTTTTTCCCAGTTCAGCACTGCAGCAGGTTGCCTGGAGGAGTTGTGGATGCCCCGTCCCTGGAAGTGCTAAAAGCCTGGTTGGATGGGGCTCTGAGCAATGTGGTCTAGTGGAAGGTGTCCCTGCCCATGGGGTGCCTTCCAACCCACACCATTCTGTTATTCAGTTGTTTTGGTTCAGATGCAAAACTTGACAGAGAGGGTCTGTGGTATCCACCAGGCCTGTCTGGGTGCTCTAGTGCATCCGGTCCCCATCTCTGAAAGTCTGTTCTTACCATCCAAGTGAGCACTTCATGCAATTCCGATGTTTCCTGTTATTTCTTACCTGCCTCTGTACTTGGCACTAGTAATTAGATCCCTTGGTTTTGAAGGTACCATTTGAGTATCTCTTAAAAAAGTTTTTTCTGACTTTTTCTATGCCTACCTTGTCACCCAGTACAACTTTTAGTGCTTTTAAATATTTGCCTTTCCTCAAAACCCCTGAACCCTCTGCTTTGGCTGTGGTTAAGCGTTTTCCTACCTGCTCCGTGCACACACAGTCCCCAAAAGACTGTAAATAAAGCTGTCTGGCAGTAACATGTGGGCTGTGCTGACAGCTTGGTGCATTAGGCAGCTGGATTAAAACTAATCCTGTTGTGTGGTAACAGCTCAAATACCTCAAGCAGTGCTGCTTTTGCTCTTGCCAGCAGTTGGGCTCCCACGCACAAGTGGAACATGTGAAACACGTCTCTGTGAGGTTCCTGCAGGCTCCAGTGGTCCTTGGGTTGCTCCAAGAAAGTTTTGCTGATGGTGGGGAGAACCAGCAATGTTCTGGAGGAGGACAGTCAAAATTCAGCATGTGCATCCTTTGGGATGAAGGTGAAGGGGAGGCTATTGAGTTCTGTCAGGGTGGGAGATGTAAGGAGGTTCTGGCAAAGGGTGTTCATTAAGCTGAAAGGAGAGGCTTGTGATAAGCTCAGTGTCTACCAGTGATCCTACATTCCAACTAGGACCAGGGACAAGAAACTGGGAGGGCTCAAGGAGAGTGTGATACATATAATCTCCTAATGGGTGTCATGTGGAGCCTGCAAATATCCTTTGGACCAGTTCCCCACTTTCCTACAAGGAAAAGGAAGCTCTGAACACAGTGAGAAGGAAGCCATCTATTTTATTTTAGTTGGGTTTTGTTTGTTGGGGTTTTTTTTAATGTCTAGGTAGCAGGTTAGTTTTTGCTGGCTGGTAGTGTGCTCTGGCAGAAAGTCTTGTACACTTCCTGTAAAAAGAATCCTTTCCCATCCATGGAACAGGGCGCTTCTGGACAACGCTTGATCCACTAAAGACATCAAGTTGTATCTGAGGATGCCTCTGACCACCTTGCTGTAGGAAGCTAGCACCTACATAAGGTGCATGGTCAGCTGGGATTGGCTCAACTCTTCCAGCCTTGCTTCCTTTATGTGGAAGTAAGGCTAAAATCTGGCCTCTATATGGGTCTGTGGATCTATTCCCATATCCTTCCTCTGGACATGTAATCAGTGCTGATGTCCCTCTAACTGTGGAGAAGATTCACAGCATCTTCCATAGGTGATGCAGAAAAGGCCAGAGCGAGAACTGGGAATATTTTTGAAGCTCTGGAAGGATGGATGTAGCTTTGACAAGGTGGGATGTGGTGGATAAGGGGTATGGGCCTGTTCTGTTGGCCTAACTGGGGCAGACCTTTGGTTCTGGAGAATTGGGGTTCACACGGAGGGATCTTGCAGTTGCACAGTAAAATCTGTTCTTTAGCAAAGAAGGTTTTCTGAAGGAAATGTCAAGAAAACTCACGAGCAGTTTGATGGCTTTCTTGCTAACTGAAAATGAAGGGAAAATTGGGGGGGATGAGAGGCTGTTAATCTTAAATACACAGGCAAGTCCATGCCTAGGGTGGCTTAAGAAGCAGGTTGGTTTCTAGTGTCTGTGTATCAGCCTGCTGAGCCAAAACCTGCCTTGGGCTGTTTAGTGCACCACTGTTGGGGTGACAGATGGTAGTGACATCCTATCCCCAAAAGAGAGATTTGGGAGAGATCTCGAACTTGCTGCTGCTTTTTGGGCAAGCTCAGGTGACAAAGGGAAGTGATCCACAAGTGCCAGTGCAGAAGAGATGACTCACAAAGGCTGCTGTGGCTGTTAGTCCTGTCCCCCCACAGGGGACACAGTACAGCTGACAACACAGAGCAAAAGGGAAAGAGTTCAGATGTGGGAAGGACACAATGGATGTGCTTATTTTCTTGTTTTGTTTGTACTTAGAGCTCTGGTGGGTGATGGCAGTGTGGGGGTTTGTGGGAGAATCGGTTGGCCTTGAGGTATGGGGCAAAAAGGTTTGCTGAAGCTGTGCCAAAGGCAGCCAGGCACCTGAGTCTATCAGGAGAGGATTTCAGGAGGATCAAAACCTCTCACACTGGCCTCTGACTGCCCAGCTGCCTGTAACACTGCTCCCATCTCCTCACAGACCACCCATTAAGCCGTTGCTGGCCGGGGAGCGGAGACGTGTGCTTTCCAAAATCCTCTGTGGGCTCTGCTGGTTGTCCTTGCACGTAACCTTCCTGTCTCCCTCTTCCTGCCCTCCCTCTGTGCAGTTGCCTGCTGGTTTGGCTCTCTCTGCTTGCTGTCCTCATCTCTGCACCCTTGGCCTCCCAGTGCTTCCCTCTGCTCTCCTTCGCTTCCTTCTCAATCGTGGCTTGAGCAATTAAAAAGTTGGGGTGTGAAGTGATCCTTTGGAGATCTCTGGCATGGAGATGCTACCTGGAGGCCTCTACTTTCTGGCTGTAACTTTGCAACAAGGCAGGTATTTTGGTACATTGCTAGCAAATGACAAAATAAGGACAAATATACATGTAAACCCGTTTTGCACTTGCTGGGAAGCAGATCCCCACAGAGCTGGGGCTTGGTTGGATGCCAGCTCTTACTAAATCCTGATATGTGCTGCTGGTTTTTGTAGCCAGAGGTTTGCACAGCAGTGTGGGTAAATGCAAAGTGCTGGTGTGAACTTCCCCTGCCACCTCTCAAAGAGAACTGTGCTGAGAAAAGTGGGGCAGAGCTCCCAGCCTGCTGCCACCTCACCACGTCGAGCGTTGGCATCTCAGTGCCAAATGCACAGGCTCCTTTGAGCAGATGGAATTCCAAATTCCGGCCTGATTATGCTGGAAACAAGTGTTGCCAGGGGTTATCTTTATTTTTTAAGTGGTAAGAGGAAATGCTGCAGGTTTCCTATGGCAGATACTGTGGCTCAGTTTTGCAGACCTGAGATATTCTGAGGAGCCTGGGAAGATGAGAAGCTGCTGGCAGGGCTCTTACAGGGAGCTGAAGCAAGCACATGTAATAGATATTGTTGTTAACAGTACAAATATGCTTTTCCTTATTACTCAGTGAGTACCCCATTGGAAACATTCATATTTAATTAGCATTGATTCTTTTTGAGTGAGTTGCTTTAAAACCTGGGCCAATGGAGCCCTTGTCTCTTGCTTACACAGTATCATGTAACCAGCCCTTCACTTCATCAGCAAAACAAAATAATTCTGTTTGGGACTGAAAAGTTATGCTTCTTGTAGTGAAAACTATTCCTGGCAACTCTGTGGGTAAGGCAAACGGCAGGTGATGTCTTTAATGATTTATTTGACTTTTACTTTATTTTATAGGGGAGCGTGCAGGTTACTGACTGGTTCTTGTAGGGAGCAGAGTCAGTCCAGCAATGTCTTGTCTTGAGGATTGCTGTTGAAATTAGCTTTAATTCAGAAGGGTTTATCAATCTGCCATTCAGGTCAAAATGCTGCAGGATTTTGTGAGCGACTCCCTCGTGGTTCTTATCCACTGGAAGGGTGAGGGAAGAGTCAGGGGGACCCAACTCTGAGGACTTTTCTAGACTTGTTGATATGAAGATAAATGCAATCTTTGTTCCTTGTGAAAGAGTAGCAAAGAAAGGGGCAAAGCAAACTACTAATGCCCCAAGGCAATATGTGCTTCTGAAGAACAATTTGAATAGGATGCTGAGGTTTCTGAGCTTTCAGGTTTTCCCTGTATCAAGGATTTAGGTGGTCTGTGCTTTGAGGAGATGCAAAGCAGGCCTTCCTCCCCTCAAATCCTTGTATCTGGATGGTATCAGCTGTATCAGCTGAACACCATGGGGAGAATATTGGGAATGCCCAACAGT
This sequence comes from Pachyramphus minor, assembly GCA_013397135.1. NCBI lineage: Eukaryota > Metazoa > Chordata > Aves > Passeriformes > Tyrannidae > Pachyramphus > Pachyramphus minor. Next base: position 302,271 of record VYXB01001561.1, on the reverse strand, counting down.
GGCTGAAGGAGAGAAAACAAACATGCATCTCCAAGGCTGTGAAGGAGATAATATTTTATCCAAATCAAGATACATAAAAGTGGATTCAGTTGTCTTAGAGTTACCAGGAATGGCTTTTCCATTAAGCACTTATGGAAGGGCCACACTTGAGAGCACCCACAGATAAATACATGCAGTATTAGTATCTTCTACATATGTAGGTGGGGCTTTTTGGGGTGTGCCTGAAATTTGATACTCACTTGCCCTTCAGACAAACCAGAGGTCTGGTTAATTGTCATCTCCCTTTCTGAATCAGCCCTAAAAGGGGTAGAAAAATAGAATCAGCTTCTAGAACAGAAGACCAGTGGTGGTAGCAGTACATGCTGTGTCTTGTGGTGGAGACATCGCTTGCTTATAGTCAAGTTTGCTAAATTTTCCCTAATACAAATCAGATTTACTTTTTTTTTTTTTCCAACAACTAGAAAGATTTGAACTTGGTATGTTTTGGTCTTCAGTGGAGCAGTGGCTTGTAGACCCAGCAGGGACATCAAACACTTCTACCCCAGACATGTGCTCCTACAACTGTAGGTAGAAGTTCTCTCCACTGATCTTAAATTTGGTATTGACTGTTTGTCTTCCTGCAAAACTTGCAGAATGGAAACACTTCCCTACCCCTAAAATCAGCTCAGGTGTCAAGGATGAGGCAACTTTTCTGCAAGGCTGTCTCTTCCTGTCCTCTGATCCAGATTTAATGTGTTGTTTTTTCCAGGTGACCCTCCACAGGCTGCTGCCTGGATTGGCCAGTGTATCCTCTACTTGCTGATAATGGTTTTTGAGAAGACTGTGATTAGCCTTGTCCTGCTTATCCCTGGTTGGACAAAGGTAAGCTGTATTTTTCTAGCCACAGCTGTTGTGGTTTGCTTCTTGTCAGCTTTGCCTGATTCCCATAATCATTGGCCTTTAATCCTTAGGACTTGTTGACAACACTCTGTAATAATTATCTATTACTTAAGTTTCAGGAAACATGACTTTCATAATGGTTTGGCTTTTGGTACATTCTCTTGCTAGTCAAAAGCTTGTGGAATAAGATGATGCTTTCATTTACTTTCCTATTCTTGGAAGGATGAAGTGGGCTGGGCTGGCAGCTGAGCTACTTCAGTTCTGCCAGAGGATTTCTACATTGTCCTGTCAAGTCAGTCCATGTTGGTGTTCTGTGATCCTGTGTCTAAACTAAGGGGACTCCTAGAGATTGATTTTATAAAGAAGTCTCCAAGTAACATGTTGTGCTTCTCCCCTCAGATGCTTCCATATGGTAGTTGATGCAATGGTAATTGTGTTGATCTCGAGTTTCTCTTTTTAAAAAAAGTAGCAGCCTGTGGCAAGTAGGTGTGTTGGGTGTAAAACCCAATTCTGGGAGTCAGTGGGTTTGGAGTGCACTTACACACTGCCTGGTACCTCACAGCCTGATGTGACCTGACTGAAGAGTTATAGCACTCTGGGAACACTTATCTGTTCCAGTTGGCTCGTCCTGCAAACCCAGTAGCCTGCAGTGCTCACACTTGGAGGTGAACATGTTCAGTAGCAGACACTGCTGGATCCAGGGATGCTGCTGGAATCCTCTCCATGATTATCTTGTGTGGCTGGTGTCCTTGTTCTGCAGCTAGGCTCCAAGGAGCCAAGGGAAGTCCCACCAGTTGGCCTGGATAGTTACAGTGAAAGACTCATGGTACTTATTTGTGTACAAAATCCTGTGCTTGGCAGCTGGGCTAAGGGAATATCCCATGGAATCTTTAAGAGCAGCACTGACGCTAAGGTTGCAGAGCCCTGGCTTGGGAGACTGCTGGTGGAAGAAGGCAGTCAATACAATGTTCAAATAATGCTTCTAAATGTTTTCTTCTCTGCAGCTTCAGCAGATCCTCCTGGGTTACATCCCAAACCCCCAGCTGGAGCTCGTCCTGGTGATGCTTGTTGTGCCTTTCATAGTCAATGTAAGTGGTGCCCCTGCAAGCTCTGGGTGGGCTGGTTTGGAAATCAGGGTCCACTCCCAAGGGGAGTGTGCACAGGGACTGGCTTGGGGACAGCCTTGAAGGGGCTGAGACAGGGTGGAGGGATGTGGAAACAAGTATGTATCTGTCACAAATCTGTCACTACTGACCTGCCATGGTTTCTGTTCTTAATTTCTGTCCTTCTGTCCAACATGCTGGGTGGCTGATTCTTCACCTTTTTGAATAAAGCTGGGGCTTGTTAGCTGAAGGCTCATCTCAGCAGCAAACTACAGACACAGGGATGCCCCCAAACCCTTTAAGGTGCACTTACACACGGTAACTTGCCAGTCCATCCACTTGGCTGGAGTTCACCTGGTGTTACAGCAAGGCGAGGTGTTCAGGTTACAAAGAACTTTTGTTCTTCTCGGAACTAGTTTGGCAAAACCTCTTGAAAGCTCAACTTTTTCATGGTTCCCCTGATTATAAGTAATCACTGATGTTAGACTCAGTTCCTAAAGATGGGCAGTGAGAACAAGGTATTAACGCTCAGATGCTCCTTGGACAAGTAGGGACTCAAACTCTGAGCTCATGCCATGATCATTATAATGGGTGCACCATTGAAAAAGTTGGGGTTTCCAACCTCTCTCCAGCATTGCAGGCTGCATTTCCTAATTTGAAGGCAGATTCTGGTCCTCAAAGAACTGACAAGGGACTGGTGCAGGCAGATGAGCCTTGAATGAAGCTTGGTTCAGTGGTTATTTTCTGGTGGAAACTTGACCTATCATGGTCTTTTTTTACCCTGGGTCTTCAACAACTATGGAATCAACAGGACTTGTATGAGAAGGGACCCCAGGAGTTTCACTCATCCATGCCCCATGTACCAAATTGATGCAGTGTTGATTTAGCTATGAGGCTGACCAAGGCTGGACATCTGGAGAAACCAAAAGGAGAAGAAATATCTGTGACCGAATGACTTTGTATTTTGGTCTTTGAAATCTATTCATGTAACTTCTTTCTCCCCAAGGCCATTATGTTCTGGGTTGTGGACAGCTTGATCATGAGGAAATACAAGCAGAAGGACACCTTAGACATCAATGGATCCATAGAAACTCCTCGGGTTAGGAGGACAGAGGAATCTCAGGTAAGACCAAGGATACAAACCTGTGTTTGAGACCAAAGTGCAAACTTGTGGGATGGTCTGTGGGCTTTACAGAGACAGTATAATGTACCCTCATGTTCTCCAGATTGGGGTGGTGCTTCATGAATGAGGGTGATGACCCTGTGAAGTCAAACCAACCATCAGCAGTGTCACAGCCCACGAAGTTTTGCTGAAATATTGCCCTGAATGATGACAGGGTCTTGGGGGGTGAGGGGGAGGGAATGAGCTGACTCTTACACTGACCTGTGTGGGCAGACTGAAACTGGTCTGTCATTCTAAACTTTCCCATATTTAGTTGTAATTAATCTTGGCTGAGAAGGGCTTGCTTTCCTCGCTGTAATGAAACTGGTCTGTCATTTTTTTTCTTTTTTAGAGGACAAGGCCTAGCTGAGAATCTTATTTTTGTCAGCATCTGGTATTTTTTTGGCCAGATGGTGGTCCATTAGCTGGAGGAAGCTGTATTTTGTGTAGTCTGAGCTTGACACTTCAAAGTTATGGTGGGGGAGGAAATGCTGCAGTTCCAGCAGACTTTGCTCTTGTTAATGATGTGTGGTTTGGTGGGTAGGTGGTGTCTGCTTCTCACTGTGTTAGTCCTTGGGATGAATTCCCTTCCTTCCCCTGGCACCCAGACTTGGTTTCAGTGTGTTCTGTGTATGATATCCTGCAGCTCGCTGGCGAGACTTACGGAGATAAGATAATTCCTGGCAATCTCAGACTGGCTCCTGGAGTAGCTTCTGCAGAGGAATTTAGGATGAACAGAAATAGCTCTTGCTCTCTGAGAGCTCTTTCATAAAGAGTACCTCAGCTCTTGTGCTGATGGGTGGGATGGACAATTACTGGTGACACTGCAGCACACACAGAGGTAATAATGTTTTTGCTTGGCAGCCTGCACAGCAGCCAAGGCTTCTCTGTCCCAAGGGTGCAGTGGGGAAGTGGCCACTGCTCCTGAGGATGCAGTGTCAGAGGAATCCTCCCTCTGGCAGGGAGGGCAGGCAGATGTGAGCAGCTGTTGAGACAAGTGAGTCACTTCTCCTGGCCCTGCCTCCAGATAAACAGTTGCAGCCTGGCGAGGTCACTGGTGGTAAAGACCTGCTGTGCTGCCTGGATGTGCTGGTGTGTTCCTGAAGGTTTAAGATCAGTTAAAATCACACCAGCTCAGAAGCAGAGGTAAGGAGGTGACATCTCTAGTTGAGACACCAGCCTCCTTTCCTGCCTTTTGAACCTAAACTTGCTGCATTTAGTCCCATTTAGTGGCTGCTGTGGATACACAGAGGGTGTTGCAGTTACTAGTTCTTCATGGAAATGGAGCTGGACCTCTGCCTTGTTCCACTGGAGCAGAGGGCAAGTGTTTTGTGACCTCTAGCTCAGTTTTGGGTAACCTTAGGGGAGATCATATTTATTTCCAGAAGATAGGAAAGACTGTTCCAGCAGCTCAACCAAGACAGGTTGTTTCAAGCTGACAGAAACAGTTCTGACTCTTTCAAAGGCTTTTCCCATCTTCTGAGTACGTGACTACTTTTGTCAGGCAAATTTTTGTTGAGATCTTCAATGCCCAGGTTATTTGTCCATCCTGACACCCTCTCATCTGTCCCTGCAGTGGAGCTACCAGGGGAAGTGTTTTTTACCTGGGGCAGTCTGCAGGGATTGCTTCTTCTCTGCTCAGGCATGTTCCTGTGCCTCTGGCCTGACAAACAGTTTGGGCAGAGGAGGAAGTTAATGAAGATACACAGCAGTGGGTGATCTGTTTTCCAACTCTTTCTTGGCACTGGGCCTTGAGGTATAGCCACAGACTCATGCTTCATGTGTCAGCTCCTTAAGCTGTGAATTAAAGATCATGTTGGCTGGCTGAGCCCTGCACCTGGCTCGACTGGAATTTAGGCTTGAAAGCAGAAAACGAGCATTTGCTGGTCTTGTTGTTGCTAATAACCTGTTTCAGTGGGGGGAATTTCTTCTCTCTCTGCTGCCCAGTGGAGGAGGAAGGGGGGCTGAGCAGTGTCTGTGTGTGTGGGGCAGGGCTGGCTGAGGGTCATGTGTCCCATGGCTTATCAGAGTTCATCAGAGCTGTCTCTCAGCAGGCGCCACCAGCTCCCCATCACGATGCAGGCTTGAATTTCAGCCCTCTGCCTGTCTCACCAAAGGAGTGCCATTATTTTCACTCGAACCAGCAGTTTGTGTTTGGAAAAGGAGGGGTGGTGGGGAGATAGGAAGGAGAATGGAAAGTGGGGGCTGAAGTTAACCTGTTAAAAACCCACGTTGAGTGTTTTCCGTAGGAATAACAGGAAAACTCAGTGTTGTCCTGGGCTTGGTTGACCAGCTGGGCAGCAAGAAGAAACCCACCAACCAGCAATCCTACCTCTGGTGTCACTTACTGACTCTGTGGCTGCAGAGCAGACTAAAGAAGTGGCAGCCTCTGCTGGGCTTTAAGGCTGCTCTGGTGAGCCAGAGGGTGGGCTCTGGCTTATAATGGAGCAAATGCTGAGCTTTTTTTTGCACTGAAACCCTGAAAGGGACAAATTCCCTCCTATGGTTGGAAGAGCTTCATCCATCCTTCCTTTCTTCCTTCCGTGTCAGTCTCAAGCTTTGCATTGTTTCAGACTTTTTTCCCTGCCTTGTAAATGTTCATGGAGTCCTTTTTTTGCCCTCTTGTGGGATAGGAAAATATCTTTCTTGAGTGCCAGTCTGCATCTAGTGCTGTTCAGGCTGAGGAAATGCATTCATCTGCAAGGCCCTTTTTTCTGTTTTGTATGTGTCCTGCCCTTGACCCAAGTCTCTTTTCCCTTGCCCTTGCAAGTCCCAATAAACTTTAGATCTTATCAGTGATTTCTTTGTTTCCTCCACTTAGGAAAACAAGTCAGTTTTAATAATGTTTTATTTGATCTTTTTTGAGTTTGTTGGGTTTTTTTTCTTATTGTTGTTTCTTTCCCCCCCACAAGGGAGGTGGATGAGTTTCTGTTCCTTTCCTGAAGGCTTACATTTTTAGAGAAAAACCTTAAAGCAAAAGTCTGATACTTTAAATCTGTGAGGAAAGCTCATACTAATATATGGGGACCTGCCTTTAGTCAGCATGGAGTTCAGCATCTGTCCTAATTCCCTTCATAGGAGTTGTGACTTTTGGTATTCAATAGACTGAAGATGCTGATAAATGCCAATACAATGCTGCTTTCTTATAAGTATTGAAGAATATTTCAAGAGCAAGTTTTGATTTGGCTCTTGCTCAGCTGAGCTGATTTTTAATCAGCTCAAACTTGTGGTGAACTCAGGTGCCTGGTCCTTACAGGGAAGATAAATAAAGGTGGGCATAGAGGTACCTCTGGAAGGAAACCATCCCACCTGTCAGTAGCAACTCATCTAAGCTCAGATCTTCTAAGGAGGATGGTGGGATGGATGGTTCCTACCTCTTGGCATTGGAATAGGCTGCCCAGGGAAGTGGTGGAATCACCATCTCTGCAGGTGTTCAGAAGGATGGTGGATGTGGCACTTGGGGGTATGGTTTAGTGGTAGACTTGGCAGTGCTGGGTTAATGGTTGGGGCTCTTCCAACCCTAATGATTCTGTGATTCTACACAAGGCTGGTGGAGCTTTGGGCAAACAGGTTTCTGTGGTTAGTAGGGAAATGGTCCCAGAGCTGCTTTGTTTTACAGCCTGTGCTGCAGTTCCTGTGTCTGTGCAACCTCTTCCTCTGCCACTAAGGTGGTTTGATTATCCAAAAGGATGGAGTTCTGAACCAGTAACATACTGGTATGCAGTACTGAACCAGTGGGCAGCATCTTCTCCTGGCCAGGAGGGATTTGGCAACGTGTGTGGGCAGCCCTGTTTCGGTAGTGTGACCCAGGTTTTGGGAGCTGCTGGCTGCCTGGTGTGGGGAGAAATGTGGGAGGTCTTTGGGGACTGCTGAGTGAGTCAGCAGCACATTGTCCCAGCACTGGGACACCACAGCCCATTCCCAGCTGTGCCACCGACCCGCTGTGATCCTGACCTGGACACACCTGCAGGGGAAGAGCCTTGTCCAAGTTATGCAGAAAACTCCCAAATTGGATTTAGGCTTGAAAATTACATCTGAGGGTATGTCCCATGACTGTCACAGCAATGAAGTGCCATCTTGTCATGATGCTTTCCCAGGGAATTGTGGAAAGATTACTGGACACTGTTGGCTTGTGCAGCTTCCTGCATGTCCCTTCCTACCTGGGCAGGTAGCAGCCTGAAGGGATCTGCACAACACTCAGCACCTGCTCCATCACCATCCATGCTTGGCTGCAAGGGGATTTGAGTTTTCCACTGAAACCCCCCCAAATCACCCGTTCATTGGGCCCCACAACCAGCCTGTTGCAGCCTGCCAGTTCAGTGAGCTGATGATGCTGTGTGTGACTAATTACCCACCCATTTTCTCAGGTTCAGCTGCACCACAATATTAATACGATAAACAGAAGAAATCTTCACGTGAGAGAGATGGAAACTTTCCAGTGTGTGTCTTGAACCAAAATAAAAAAATCCCTTGAGAGCAGTGGAGGGGGGCAACAAGAGAGCTTAATCCTGTCTAATGCTGTCCTTTGAGTGCCTGTGAGGATAACAACATGGGATGGAGGGGCTGGAGTGTGCGTGAGGGTGGGGAGGAGGAAACCTTCCCCTGAGGCTCTTCTGCTCCTTTTGAAGTCACTGACTCACTGGAGGTTTGTGTTTCCTGTTTAGTGGTTTTGTTGCTGTGGTGACTGTGGCCCTGTGGTGCTGCCTTGTGCTGACAAGTGGAGGGCACGTGAATTCAAAGCTGTGCAGGGGGATACACAGAGATAAGAGTAATGCCTGCCATGCTCCTGGTTTTGCCCTGGGAATTCTGGGCTCTGGGACTGGCTGAGCTGTTGGGGGTGTTCTGTGCATGTGCCTCCTAGCTGGAAGGCTGTTCAGTCAGGCACAGGGAGACCTTCATAGTGACAGGATGGCTTCTCTTGCCCAAATTTGAGTGTTTGAAGAAAGGAGAAAGGGGTAGGATGGGGTTGAGCAAACAGTCTTGTCTGGAGCACGAGTCTGATGAGTAGAAGCTGAAGGAACTGGAGGTGTTTTAGCCTGGATTAAAGGAGGCTCAGGAAGGACTTTGTTCCTCTCTACAACTACCTGAAAGGAGGTTGTAGCCAGCTGGGGGTTGGTCTCTTATCCCAGGAAACAAGTGATAGGACAAGAAGGAACAGCTTCAAGTTGGATCAGAGAAGGTTTAGATTGGATATTAGGGAAAATTTCTTTACTGGAAGGATTGTCAGGCACTGGAACAGGCTGCCCAGGAAAGTGGTGGAATCACCATCCCTGGAAGTATTCAGAAAACATGTAGATGTGATGCTCTCACCATTGGTTTAGTGGTGGACTCGGCAGTGCTGGGTTAATGGTTGGACTGAGTCTTAAAGGTCTTTTTGAACCTTGATGATTCAGTGATTCCAATCAGTCAAGCTGTGAAGGTTACCCATGCAAACTACTGGCTGGTGTTGGGTTTCAGCTCTTCTGCAGTCAGTGCAGCCACTGCCTGAGTAAAATCCAGCCTTTCTCCTCTCCCAGATGATGTGGCTGGAGGATGCCTGCAGACATGGCTCTGTCTGCATCGTGCAGACACTCTGGGCTGGTGCCAGATGGCTCAAAACAGCCCGTGGTATCTTCAAGTCTGGAATTAGCTCTGAGGGTGAGGTGTTCCTGGGGTCAAAGGGCAGCCTTCTGGTCCTGCAGCAAACTGAGCTTTCTTACCTGGAGAGGTACCAGTGAGAGGTGTCAGTGCTCTGTTTTGGCTCCCACAGTCCAGACTGGGCCAGGAGCCCCTGTGCCAGGTAGAAATAAGGTGCTGCCAGGCTTAGGACATAATTTCTAAGCTTACTGTCTGTGGCTGAAGCCAACCCTGTAGCTCTGCTTGCTCTTCTAGCTGAGCTCTGGAGATGACAAGCAGCTGGGGGCCTGGGAAAAGGTCTGCATGTGGCACAGCTGTTCACAAAATATGTGGCCTTGGTTTTTTACGTCTCCACTGAGGCTGTAGCCTGGCCTGAACATCCATGTCTGTGTGTGAGTCCTGTCCCATAGGGAATAGAGCCTTTAGCTGCCTGTTCTGCTCTCGAGGAGGGGGTTGGGTCACCACATCATCATGGTGTCTGCACCCAGATCTTTTTTAGCTGTTGTTGGAAAGATGGTCTGGATGACCCTGAGACCTTACCCATCTGCCAGAGAGAATTGGATCTGGCATCAGACCCCTCCAGGTGTGCTTGATCCCTTCAGCAAGCAGTATTGAGAAGATCTGAGAACTGTCGCTCCATCAACATCTGTCTGTTCTCCTTTCTAGGTGTTGCTCTCTCCAGACATGGATTTTGATCAGTCTGAAAGCGACCAGGACACATCAGGACTCCATGGAACCAACCAGAAGATGAAGCAGCCCAGCTATCAAGTGGTCATCTGACAACACAGGGACGAGGGAGGTGGAGGAAGGAGCAGCACTGTGATCCTTGGGCTGGCCAAGGATGGGCAGGGTGGGGGATGCTAGTTGATCCCTATGGATCTGCAGAGATCATTTTGCCTGCCTCGTCTAGACCTGTCCTGCAGTTGTTTTTGGGGATGGTATCCGTGCATCCTGTACAGGTTTGAGCAGTATCTGCTTTCCCTGTTTGCCCCTAACCTGTTCACACGCAGGCATGTTGAGGTTGGGGTATGAGTAAGTACTTTTCCTGGCTGGCCAGCTGGGTGTGACTTTTTTTTGTCAGGGCTAGAGAATGAAATCAAGATTGTTTGCTCTTTTTATAGAAAAAAAAAAAAAGACTATTCTCTCCTACATGAACTGTGACACTTTTATATGCACAATACTCAAAAGAATTGGTTTGCAATATGTATTTAAATGTCTTGAATTGGGAAGATTGTCTCAGTGGATCTGATTATTTTTTACTGTTTTATAACGCATACAATAAATCTTTGACCTAATATTGCCTCATAAATGAAATGACTTCATTTGCTCAATATTCTGTGCAAAATGCTGTGAAGGGGAGGAAGGGGGTTGTTGCATTCTTTCCTGACCAGGGAGGATTGTCTTTCTGCAGCAGGGCTGTCCTAGTAAAGCTGCAGATGAAGAGCTGAGCCACAGTGCTTGGTTTCTGTAGATGAGTTGTGTGAGCTGCTTCAGTGGAAGGACCTGGTGCATCAACAGACTTGGAGATGGATCCCAGTTGCCACCTTACAAGTGAGTGTTTACTGAAGGTTGAGGACTTTGCTTTTACCTGGTGTAAAATAAACGTATGAAATCTCTGCAGGACCTGATTCAAACTGGATCTGACTTGTTGACTGAAGCCAGCCCTGATTTTTCTGGGGGTAAGGGAATGGCCTTGGATAGGACTGCTGCAGGAGAAGACCCTGGGTCGTCCCAGGTCTGGCACTTTTTGTTTCAAGTGTGAAGTGCAGGGCTTGGCCCTTGCTCTCCTGTTAACCTGCTGCATTTGTCTGTAAACACAAAAATGCAAAACACTTTGCAGCTGTCCTGGGGAGGGAGTGAGCACAGAGCAGCTGCATAACCCATCCCCAGGCTGGGTGCAGATACTCAGCTGTGGTGAGACCCACACAGAGTCCAAAGGGTGGATACTCCCCAGAGCAAGGCCTGATCCAGAATCCACTGAACTGATATCCCTAGTTGAGCCATGGACAGCTTTGCTTATTGCAAGGCAGTCCCCATAAGTGATGGGTGGGATTGATCTCTTTTTCCCTTCTTCCTTTGCATTGGCCCAAGAAAACAATCATTAAGGAGTAGAAAATAAAGCATTTGGATTTTCTAACTTTGATGGATTTAGACTTTTAAAGGCTGAGCTCAGAGCATGTGAAGATATTTGGTGGGGTTTTTTTGGGGGTTTGGTTTGTTGTTTTGTTTTTTTTCCCTGAACTTCAAAGTAGTTTAGAAGCCTTAGATGCAAATCAAAGCCTTGCATGCCCTTCAGTGAACTAGACACGCTTGGCTACACTTGCAGCTGTGCAGCTTTATACTGTTTTTCTGGAAATTAAGTTCTTCTTTGTTTTTCTTTCTTAATGAAGGGTCAAAATCCCTTTTGATGTACCAGCAAAAGTAGTTGTTGGAACACATGGCACTCAGCCCTCTGAATATTGCTTGGTAAAATCGGTTTTACAATGCACCTTCTGCTTGTCTGGGGATTTCTGCATTGCTAAGGGCTGGAGTAAGTTCTGTGCTGTCTCAGGTTTTGACTGGAAATAGATTAAAACAGCTTCCCTAATTTAAAGTTGCTCTTGAGGTGTACTTGTATTTGGGGTTTTGTTCTTGCTATAGGGCAGCACAGTGAAATGCTGCAGCATGTGGAGGGTGCAAATTTGGCCAACAACCAAGTCCTTGTCCTAAAACGGAGCGTGAGTGACACAATCTTCATCTTAGCCCTTAGTTGAGGCTGCCTGAGAAGGTTCACAATAGGCAGTAGCAGGGCAGGGAAGATGGGGAAAGGTTGTCCCTCTCAAGCATTGTGTAGTCAGTGCTGTTTCAGCAGCCCTAAGTTCAGGAGTCCCGTTCCCTTCTCTGAAATGATGGTGTGCAATTGTTTCCATTGCACTGCAGGGTGGCTGCTCAGCCTCATTCCTGAGCCATCTGAGCAGTGTGCAGTCTGTGGCTGTGTCACTGCAAAGCCAGGGTTTGGTTTGTTGTTTTGTAGGTGAGAACAAATGCATGTCTGCATGTGCAGCAGGAGCACAAACTGTTTTCCCATGTCCTAGGCTACTGTATTTAAAGGCTGGTTCAGTCTGTGTGGTTAAATTCTTATTTTAATGTGGGAGTAGAACCACAGAGTCCATTCACCCAACACACTTGTTGCTTTCTACCATGTATATGGAGACTGAAAAACATCACTGACCTTTAATTTTCCATTGAAATTACTTTGGCTCCCAACCTATTGTGAGTGATTCTTTCAGCCATCTGGAAACACGAGCTCGTCCAGCAGCATAAAAGATACATAACCTCAGCTTCAGAGTTGTTTTATCTTTGCCAAATGAAAGCGTCACTGCAGCATTCACTGTAAAATATTTATTGTGAAATGGATAACTGGAGCCTTAATTAGAACTGGATTATATTGCTCCAGGAGAACCACAGCGCTGAGAAGTTGGACTTGATCACTGTTATCTTCAGGCCCTGAAAGAAATATGTTTCCTTGGCAGGAGGAGGAGGAGTAAAGATGCACCTGAATCATTAGCAGTAAGTGTGTGTGTGTGTATATCTATTATATACATACCTATATACAGGAGAGGAGAGTCCAAGCCAACTGCTCCCCTTAGCAATACGATTGAACGGCAAAATGTGGGAGGAGAGGAAAGATTTCAAAGAAATCTCATTTCAGTAAGGACAGTATGAAGCTACCTCCTAAACCCTGGACTGTATAGAAATTCACTGCCCCTATCCTGTTCACCCCCCCACCAGTGAAATGGGAGGTTTGAATATGGGCTGTGGGTGATCTTCCTGCTGTCTTCTTGGGTGGAGAAGTCGACTTCACAGATGTTCTTTCTCATCTCATTTCTGGCCCATGAGCCCACTGCAGAGCATGAAACATCTCTCATTATTCCACACTCAGGACTGTGCTGAAGGTCTTGCCTTCTCCCTTTCAGGAGAGCTGTTTCTCAAGATAGCAGGGCCCAAAGCAGTAGGTTTTTTTTCTTCCTTTATGTTTTGTTCCAAAGTACGAGCCTTGGCATGAGTTTTGTACTATAAGGATCTTCCAGAGTGCAATTAAATCTTGCTGGTTGCTTTTGGCTGTTTCCCTCTTCCAGGCAGCACATGGTGTGAATAAGAAACCAGGTTTGCCACCTGCTCTTGCTGCCATGGTCTAGTAGCACTAACTAGCTGCTCAGGCAACTGGAAAATCACCACCCCACCCCCAGCAGCTGGAGCTCCTACAGCAACAATATGATTTAATTGTTAAATATGCAAAAAATCAGTCAAGATTGAACCTATTTCTGCAGATCTCTGGCAGCTCTGTTTTCTCCTAACACATGGATATAATTTAATTCCTGGAGATGCTTCCACACCCTCCCTCCTTCCTTTCAGTTCTGGAAAGGCAGAGCATACATAAGCTGAGTTTGGCCTTGCCATGTAAGTGTCTTTGTGGTTGTCAAGTCTTCTTTGGACAAGTTCTCTACTAGAACTCCCCTGTGGCTGATCTGTAGCATTGCTCAGTGATGCCTCACTTTAAAATAGACCACAGCCTTGCAGTTTGGGTCTGGAGGTTTCTTTGCAGAGCAGCACCACCTGCAGTGGGGGTGGCTGGCAGACCCTTCTGTAACCTCCTGCTGCCAAATTCCTGCTGCGTGCAAATTCCTGCAGGGTAAGGAAGGAGAAAGGAGCCAGGGGAAACTGGGATGAGAGATTTTTTTGACGATTTGGAATAAATAAAGACTTCCTCCGTGATTAGAAAAGCAGCTAAAAACATCTAGTCTAAATTGAAGAGGCTGCTTGGTAGGCTCATAAGCTGTTGTGAGTTCTGGTTCATCACCCCTTGGAGAATTTAAATCTTTGCTAAACAGAAGCAGTGAGATGCTCAAGGACGTGGCAGGTCTGTTGAAAGCTTGTGGTGGAACTTTGTTTCTCTCTGAGGGAGTCAAGACTCAAGAAATCACTAATCCTGCAATGTTACTTAAATTATATTGAATTACGCTGAATTAGCTGCACCATGGAATGGGAGTCTGCACCACTCCTGTTGCTGCTGAAGACTGGAGGTGCTTTTTAAGCCCTGAGACAGCAATAAACCACCTGAAGGTTTTCACCACTGTTTTAAGGGTCTGTAGAGGTTCAGGTAGCCTTATGGTCAGTGACAAACCCAGACCTCATCCCAGTAACTAGGAAAGCACTACACTCCTGTGGCCTGTTGATTTAAGGCTTTGATTTTGTTACCTGTTTGATGCTAAAGAGGTCACTGCAGATTAATATCCACCTACCTCTTCTCTCTCTCTCTTCTTTCCCCATGGACCAAGGTTGGAGCAGGTGCTCCAAGTCCCTTCTTTGCAAAGCATATCACCTTAACAGGCACTGTGCTGTATGACCTCTGCCTCTCATGGGATGACTCACCAGCCTCTTGCATGTATTGCACAGATCCCTGCATGGGTTTACTCAAAGGTCAGCAGCTCACTGCTCTGTCCAATACTAGTGCTGGCCCATTTCTCCCTCCCTTCCCACTGGGAGATCACCAATCATGCCTTTAACTGTGTCCTCAACCCTTCCCCCCAACCTCCTTGTTCTTCAGGAATTTCATGAACAATGTTCATCTAACATGAAAGAGAGACAGCTGATTTCCAAGGGCAAAGTCCTTGGTTTCTTTGGCACCAAAAAGTAAAGAAATATTCATTAAGTTGCCTAGTAGAGGCTTCAGAAGGGACCTGCTGTCACCCATCCTGCTGCAATGCATTGTTAGGACCAGTCTTAAAGGCTGTTAATTGTCCCAAAGCTGGTCCCTGTGTCGAAAGGGTGAGAAGCCAAATAGTCCTTATAGCTCCCATCTATCAGTTTGTCCGCATTGTTTTTGGCAAACCAGCATTCAACCTCCTGCTGGCCATTGTAGATCCTCCTCTGCTTCCACACCACAGGAATGAGCCGTCCCTTCACCTTCAGGGTGTTTGTATGGTTTGGCTTTGACGCTTCAGTGTGATTCTGACCAACCTGCTGATGACTTGTGTTTAGAGATTCCTGAAGAAGTTTAACTTCGTGGTTCAAGAACTGACCTGCAAGGCAAGAAAAAATAACATTCCATGACTGGCTGATTTGTGCCTTTTTATAAACTGTTGTGGTTTGGTGGTTTGTTTTTTTCAGTAGGCTGTGTTTGAGGATTCTTAGCAAATGGGGTTCTGAGGGGCTCCTCTGCAACAGCAGGATGAACCTAGTTCCTGTGATTCTTTTCTAAATCCTACAAACATAGAGGTTAGAATAAAATCCTATCTTTTTTTTTTTTTCCACTGGTCAAGATACATTGCCTGAGCTAAATAGCTTTTTCAGCTGCTAGTAGTAAGTTCCCTTCTGTGGGATGTGGTTACTAGAGGTTAATAACCTATGCAATACCCATCAGCAAGCAGGAAGATCTAAGTCTGAAGCTCCAACTTCTCTTCCCTTGCCTTCTTGGGGGCAAGCTCTTTTAGGCCAAACCTGAGTGTGGATTTAGAGGTTTGTGCATGAGAGTGACCTGAATCCAAAAACCCACTCCTGAGGGATCATCTCCCATTTAACTTGGTGGGACCTGAGTGGCACAGAAACTATGGCATCAGTCTTAGAGTTCTGCACCTGTACATGACCATAAACATCAATACTTCTAGTTGGCTGAAAGAACCCAACCCTAAAGCCTAGTTCCTTCAAAATGCAGGCGTGGCTCTTGTTTCCCTTACAGTTAAAAGAAAGGGGCTACAAGAAGTTGTTCTGGAATATTTGGGTTCTGTCTCTGTATCAGCAGCATCAAGCATGTGTACTCTAAGAGTAGCTGTATTAAACAATCATAACAAGAGTGGAAAAGTAAAAAACAGGCACAGCCACATAGCTGGGATAGTGGGAGATAGTTCATACAGGAAAAGATGGGAGAGGAGCTGGGCATACTAAAATGGAGAAGTTGCTTGAGAGTGGATGTAAAAGTCTCACCTGGGAACTTAATCCCCATCTTATTCACCTTGTTCCTTACCCTCCATCTCTCTTTGGAAGGACCATTTTTATTTGGCTTACAGCTCTGAACCTGAGAACCTGTTACCTACCCAGTAGCCCGTGGGAGTCAGAGGAGAGGCCTTTGCTGTTGGAGATGTAGAACCCCAGGTGGTTCCTCTGATACGGGGCCGGCTTCTTGTAGCGGTGGATGAGGATGACGAAGCTGATGGCGTCTCGTATCGTCACGGTGACGTTGGAGTTGGCAGAGATGGACACCTCAAGGCTCCTGCTTCTCACAACGGCACTCCGGCCACAGGACAGGACGAGCCTTTCCCAGTCATCCAGGATGATCCTTCTGGGTGTGATCTCCAGGTAGGATCTCTCTGGCTTGTTGCTGAGGATGGTGATGGTGCTGAAGTAAGTCCGCTGCTTCTTGTGGCCATTGGGTGGTGCAGGAGCTCCAATCAGTTGCCCATTCACGGTGACACCTTGCAGGAAAATAATCAGTAAGTGAAAGCTGGAACCAAAACAGGTCTGATGTCTCAAAGACAGAAGCCTTGCGACCAAGAACATGCAGATTCACCACCTTGTGCTCAGTTATTTCACTTACCAGTATTCAGAAGAGTATAACCATTATAATCCATTTATGTTATAAAATTATTACCACATACAGAGCACCTAAATTTACCCAAGCTCAGAAATACTGGCCTTCCCTGGAGACAGGTGTCCCCAGCCCCATTAATCCTAACACAGTGTACACGGTTCTACCAAAAGAACCACTCTTGAGCAATCTAATGTGCAGATTCCACAGAGTCAAACACAGCCTTGGTGTCCACAGTGAGATTCCCAAGCATGATTTGTGTGGTTTGCTGTCCATCAGTGCCTCACTTCCCACAGGCCTCTGAACAGCTACTGGACAGTAACAGTAATGGAGGAGGCTTGTTGCTAACCCAAGCCAGACCCAAGCCATCAACACTGAGATATCTCCATATCCCCTCAATCCTGGTGGGATCTCTCATTTCTTGCAAGTGTTAGAGAGTCTGTTTTCCTCAAGGTCATTCTGCATTTGAGCCAGAGAATTGTTCAAGCAGTAGCACAAACAATCTGTGAAAGAAGATGAGGGGAAATATTGCCGAGAACTGGATCTTGCTCTCTAAGGCAGGCATGGTCACAGAAATATGGAGGTCAGACCACTGCCACACAGAACAGAATTCCTACAACTTTGTTGTGGTGTTTTGTGAAACAAGTCTGTGAATTGTCTCTGGTTTTGGCACCCCTTTCTCCCACTGTCGCCCTGCTCAGGACATAATCTGATTATTAGCTGCCCTGCTTAGAATTCCAGATCAGATCAGACCACAGTTTGGGCCCCTGAGGATCAGACTGGCTTGGGCAAAGCAGATCCTGAATCATGTGGGTTTTCTCAAGGCTGTCATGACTCAGTAACCAGTTTGGTAGTTTCTTTACTGAAACAGCCTCAGTGCTTGGTGAGCCTGTTTAGGTACTTTGCTCTGTCCTACACCAAAGAGTACTGTAAAGAGCCAAGTTTCAATAACAGAGCAATTTTGGTGAATCCAGGTCTTTTATTTGCATGTCGTGACTTTGTGACTAGAGGACTGATGAAGTTGCACCATCAAAGAAACTTTTCCTGATTCCCTGTCCCTTTCTTGCCCGTGAAGCAGAGCTGGCCTTGAGCTTCAGTTTTCCCCCAGAAGCAAGTGCTGGACTTGGCTGCTCACCAGATTCCTTGTGATCAGAGACCAGCCGGAGAATATCCCCTGGCTCTCCATCAATATTGAAGCAGACAGAGAACTTGCTGGAGGGAAAGTCAATCACAAAGTGGGGGTCTCCATCCGCTGAGAAAGACGCAGAAAAAGAGACAAATGTGAGAGGCTTGCACAAAACTGCAACATCCAAGACTGTAGCAAGACTGCTTTTTCAAGTGTGTTTGTCCCTGTTTTTTTCCAAGACCTCCTGGTTTGTTGTTTTTAGAGGGTCAGATGGAGTTTGCCAGGAAATGCCAAGTTTCACTTTGTTATTCCCCAAGATTGTTTTGTTTTGTTTCTCACAGAAGAGCTTGGTTTTTAAACGAAAACTCAAAACCCAAAACAATCTGGATGAAAATCAGGATACTTTCTTCCTGGAATATAATTTCAGTGATTTATGGGAGTTATCATGCAGGTGGCTTTAAACTCCTCTTCTGTGTACTTTCTTGGCAGGCTACATCCCCCACAGCATGAAAATACACAAATGTATTTTCTAACCAAAGACTGATGGGTGCACCTCAGACTGAACCCTCCCAGCCCTCAATATCAGATTAGAGTAGGTAACAGCAGATATTGATCCCACAATCTTAATATTTCAACAATCCTTCACCCCTCATCAACTACTGTATAGGTGTCATTAATAAAGCAAGACAAAAAAACTAAATTTGAGCTTATCAAGTGAAATTCAAGTAAAAATTCTTGATCTGGACTTAGTGTTTAATGTACGAAAAGGATGTAAAGTAGAGGTGCAGAACCAACAGGAAAATAGTAAAATACTATAGAATTTTCTTTCTTTTTTTTTCCTGTTCAGCAACATTTTTTATGTCTCAGCCACGTTGCTTTATAAAATGTTTTTGACTAGATCTAGTACAAAGAGAATGTCTTTCCTGTTCTCCCCTAATCTACAGAAGTCTCAGGCATGAGGATCAATTGCTGTAGATCATCTGCCTTGCTGTGTTTGCTCACTCTCCTTCTCATTACTGATCCTGTCTATATTTTGGTTTTGTTTTCATTTTCCTCCCTACTCTGTAGGTCTGGCTGTTCCTTGGGATGGTTATACTGCAGCGAAATGCATCTGAGGTTTCCATAAATCAACCACTATTATTTTGCATTATTAAAGGCATGGAAACAAGCACTGACCTGAAGTTTTGGAAATTTTAATTCTTTGTTTGTCTTGTTCTTGTTTATCTTGCTCTCTGCGTAAACCTAGAAAGTGGGGGAAGGAAGGCTGTTATGATTATTTTTTTAGCAGCAGAAAGAGTCATAGTATAAAAGTGTTTCCAAAATATTAAATCAGGGAGATTATGGGACATATTCCTGCAGCTAGTTTAAGCTTCATTTAGAACACCAATTTTTCTTCAGTAGTTTCTAGAGCAGCAAGTGCTTCAAGCGGGTGAGTCAGGTGCCTAAAAGGTTTGCTGAAGTTTACCCAGCCCACAGTTAGCAAAATTTATATGAAAATAGCAGCTTTATTCCTCAGTTCAGAGGTGAGGATCACCCCTGTGCCAAAGTCAGCCATGAGACATCACCTATGCAAAAAGATTTCTTACCAGCTCAGGGGTATTTTTCTCCCATACCTGGTGGTGCTTTGTGTCCCTGCAAGCTCTGCAGCTTCTCCCCGATTCCATCAGTAGAAGGCCTGATAAACTCCTCCTGAGGTGGTTCTGAGTGGAGACCAGCCTCTCTCATCTTCAGCACGGTGAAGGGAGTAACAAAATTGTAAGCCAGGGCCATGGACTTGGCTTTCTCCATCAAATGGTCTTTTTCCTGACTGTCATCACTCTTCAACCGGGAGTTAAGCAGTTCCTTGATGGTGAGGTAACTCCACGCCCTCTCGATGTAATTTTTGTCACCCTTGCCATCTTCCAGGCCGGGGACACCTCTGATGTCATTCCTGCTTGGCAGGTCAATAGCCACATCTGTTTTGAGGAGGATGTACTTCTTGGAGTTGCTGGCAGTCACCTCCACGTGGAGCTTGTCCGAGGTACGGTTGATGAGTTTGCCAGCGATTATAATCTCAGAGCCATTGAAGTAGTTGGGGAAGAAGTTCTGGGTGACCTGCTCCACATCGTCCTCAGGGTAATCAACACGGATGTCAGAGAGCAGGGGTGTTCCTATTTCGTCGTAGAACCTTAAACCAAGACACATTTCTCGCTGTCAGTACTGTTCATCCAAGTGTATAAACACACTCCTGAACATGGCCAAGGACACAGTCAGGTTATCTACTGTGGCTTCTAAGACACTCAGGCGCAGTCAGAGCTACCAGACACCAAATTTAACTACCACATCTGTTGTAACTGGGCCCAGAGAAACAGGGGAGTCTCCACCCTTAGAGATTTTCAAAAATTTTTGAGTGGACAAAGAACTCACTTAGGTGAGAAACCTCACCTAAATTTGAAGTTAGCTCTTCTCTGAGCAGGAGGTTGGATTACAGGATATCCAGAGGTCCCTTTCAGCCAAAATTATGCCCTGCTTCATTTTAGTTTTCAGTGTTCCTTAGGCATCTAAACAGAGTCTCCTAAGTATGCTCAGAAGGATGCCAGCATGGCCTGGGCAGTCACCTCCCTTCCACCGTGATCCCAGATCTCTGCAAGGGGGTATTTGTGACCACTTCAGTTTGCTTAAGCAGACTTGTCCATTAAAAGTAAATTCTTAGCTTCTGAGGCTCACAGAATGCACCCCAGTTATTAAAAAAAGTACTTAGAAGAGATGCTGTTGCCCACAATTTTTCAGTGATATTTTGTTTGATATGCCAGAGCCAGAAACTGTAAGACCAAAATGTTAGGTCCCCCAAAGCGGGAGAGAATCCAAACCAAAGTTTCTGTATCTCAGGAAGACTCCAAGAATGCCATATTTCCCATTTAAGTGCCAGACTGCTCATCTCTTGGCAAGTCATTTGAGTTTAATTTGGTAAATAAACAAAGAGTTGGCCTGGGCCCTTCTTTTAGTTCAAGCTGCATTTATTTTACACATCTGGTTAAACAGATTGTCTGGAAGCTAAAGTCACACTTTGTGCTTTATTCTCTCTCCAAGGGAAACCAGAGCCTGAATTTCTTGACTTTGTTTTAAAGTCTGTCTGAGAACTTGGTTTCTTTCCTGCTGAGACCTTACCAGATTTAAAAACACAAGTGAATTAAACCTGAGAACTCTCTGAGAAGTATCTTCCAGGTTGTGACAAATGGTGGACAGATGCAACCTGTCTCACAGTAAAATTTAAGGAAGTATCTGTATAAAGATCCAATTCACTGGCCACAAATTTCATTGGCACCATGTAGGTTTTCCCTCCAACAGAGGTTTGAATTGGCCTCCAGCAGTGACTGTGCTTTTCTGTATAAATTTGGCACCTGATGCCAAATGGGTTTGCCATCACTGAGCTTACTAAACAGCGAGCTGTTTATCAGATAGAAGTGTTTGAACAACTACCTTCTGTGCTGGGTTACTGCAGCCCAGTCAATCAGAAACTCCTTCATTCACCAGGGAATGCCACTTGCTGTCCAAAATACATGTTCTGAGGAGGAAATCACATGGGCAGAGTGGCAGATGGATCTACGGAATTTGGTTTGAAAGGAACCCTTGTCCACACATAACCACCAGAGAAAGCAAAGCTCTAGGGGAAGGTGTGGGATCTCATTGCTCCAGATGAATCAGGCACGAGATAGGACACAGGTCTCTACTCAGTGTCTGGGTTTGGTTTCTGAGGTTCATAACACCAACAGTTTTGGAGTGAAAGCCAAACATTTTTGTTTGGAAATGCTGACACACTGCCTGACATTTTAGTCAGAGCTGTGGTTCAGGTATCTTATCCTCACAGGGGTTGGACTACAGCTCCCTGATCACAGAAGAGGAGCATGATCTCTGGTCCTACTGGATAATGAGGATTACAGGAAACTTACTAGGAGTTGGGTCATAAAGAATAAGAGAATTAAGTGACTTTATGATCATCCCAGGAATGATCTTTGTGTGTTTTTAAAATAGAATATTTTGGAGTTCGGGCAAAAGGTTATCATTTTCAAACAATAAAGAAATAATTTTCTGCCCCAAGTTGGGATCTTCATACCTGATCCCCTCCATGCTGTTTGTGCTGTCAATTTGAAGTGAGCAATGCATCCTCTCCTCCCACTATCTACCTGTGGAGAGTTGGCCCTCGTGCCTCCCAATTCTCCAGGTGTACATACCCAAGACAACAATCTGACTTAAGGAAACAAATGCCTTGTTCTGAGGGGCTGGGAAGCTTCAGTACAACTCAGGGGGTGTGCTAGGAAGGAGACAATTTCTGGGTAGGCATCCCCATTATCTGAGCACACCCAGCCTCTCCCAGAGTTGAGCCTCATGGAAACTCATTTCTCGCTGTGTCTCCTTAGAGGATTTTCCATCCCAAGACCTTTGCCCAGAGGACCCCATGCAGGTATAAGCTCAGAGACAGCACAACAAACCCTTTGAGGTGGCTGGCTGCATCCTCATCCTCCTGGAAATGCCTCGTCATGCCGCAGTTCTCCAGTGCCATCCTCTCCAGCAGCTTGTGGTCCACGTCGTTGCCAATGCCGATGGTGAAGAGGCAGAATTTATCACGGATGGCGTCCTTGGTGTTGCTGAGGATTTTGGATGACTGTGTTTCCCCAACAGTTGGCCTCCCATCCGTGAGGAAGATGATCAGAGAGACGCTCCGGGCGTCGATGTCGTTCTGAGCAATGTAATCATTGAGCAGCTTTGCACCAGTCTGGAGAGCTCCATTGATATTGGTCCCTGGGAAGGCACCAAAACAATTAGGTCATTTTTCCTTCTAAGAACAGTGAGAATAGTTTCTCTAGGCTTGCTTTATTGTGGTGACAACATCTCTGTACATCAGGATGTTTCTCTTCCCTACGTGAGGTTGCACTACCCCTTTAATGCAGCTCAGCTCTGTTACTCAGCACCAGTTTGGAAAAGCTGTTTATGGTCTTATGAGTTCAAATATGAATTTCAGTTCATTGTGTGAAATCACTGTATGAATGTCTCAGTGTACAAAACCCAGCCATGTTAAACAGAGTCACAGCACATCCCGTGCCTGGCTGGTATAAACAAATATAGTTAAACTGAATTATGGGATTCTCCCAGATGACATCTGAATTAGGGAAACAAGTTCTGCTTGCTTTGTCTGAAGGGCACAATATTGGGAGACAGGGAAAAAGCCTTCAAATGGGAAAACAAGTGGTTGGGTTTGTTCTTCACACCCCAGGGGATATGAAGTTTAAAGGGAAGAGAAATGGCTTGGTTAGCTGAGGAGTCTGTTTGCAAAAAACAAGTGGCTAGAGAAGAATAGAGCTGCCTCAAGTGGGGAGGGAGGGAGAAAACAGCAAGTTAATGAGGGAACAGATGAGCATTAGAAGAATAGCCATGAAAATGATCCAAGCCTACTGTGTGTTCGAAATAAAGCAGGAAAAATGAGTACAGTATCTCTTTGCTCCATCTATTTCTTGTGTGAGTCAAAGCACAGAGGGATTGGTTGTGGAGTCTTTGAAGGTGAAATGGGTTAAAGGACAAAAACCAAGGTACTTCTGACAGTCCAGAAAGGGAGATCTAGAAAGGTTATTAGCAAGGCTGTGCCACCAGGTCTGACCATGCAAGACATACCTGGAAACTTAGTGTGCACAGCCCCAGTGTGCAGAAAGAGGAAAGGGGCGAAGACTTCTGAATAGTCCTCAAAATCCTGATTGTGCCTTTTGCAAAAAGGTTTTGAACCAAAAGCCTGCTCCTAAGTATCCTAACACTCGTTCAGTCTCCACCCAGAATTTCAGAAAGAATTTTTTCTCCAAAACAAAAGAAAACCATTCCATGTAAGCAGAGTGTGTCATTTCAAACTCAGTCATATCACAGAGCTATCAAACACTGAAAACTGCCTTTTGCCACATGATCAGGTATTTAGGAGCAGTATTTTCCCCCCATGTCTTTGGTGTATGAGTATGACACAAGAGTGTAACCACACCACGTTCATTGTGGTGTGATCCAGGAGCCCGAGTGTGTTCATGTTCTGTGGGAGATACTCAAGCAACAACACCTTTATATGCATATATATGCAGAGTTAGCCAATGCAGAGTTAGCCAAAACTGAAGTATCATTGGCCTGTGGTGGAGAATCACTGCACCTTCCTGTTGAACCAGTTAATCATTTCCTTTTACTTTTGTTCTCTGGCAGGTTCATGGGCAAACTCAGCTGGCTCCTGCACAGCTCTTTTGGCACTTCAGGAGTAAAAGGCTTTGTTCTCTGAGTTTAGTCCGACTCTTGGTAATTGTTTAACTGGGCAGGTCCCTTGACCACTTCCTAAACTCTTCCTCTCACAACACAAACAGCACGGCCAACCATCCTGTTTGCCGCGTTTTTCCATCAGAGGGTTTCCTTTGCTGGGAGTGGTCACTGCTCCGGGGCAGCCATGGGAAGGCCCTGCCTGACCTTCATCCAGGTGGGACTACTGGCATGGGAAAGGGTTGTTTGATTACAAACCTCATTACAGTTTTTTTATGCTACTGTCCGTAGCCTCACGGGAGACTTCTGAATCGAATTAAAAATCATGGCTGCGCTCTGCCACTGTTGTGGGGTCTTGTCCTCTTCCCTCATGGCAACAAGACACAAGCAAAATGGGACAAGAAACTCTTAAATGTCACTTTGGCTGCTCCTTGGTAGAGACAAGACAGTATGAGGCAACTAATATTGCAGAAGGCAATTCAACAATCCATACTGGGTACTGCGTCCCTGGAGTTTCCAGCCCAGACTGATTTCCAGCCACGATTTTACACAGGCTTTCAGAAACTGCACAAGTACTGGTCCTGTGTCAGGTATCTTAGGATATCTGGGGTTTTTTTCTTGTGTCCTCAAAAGATAACCTTGGAAGCTTTCCCACTGCAAGGGTCTCATCAGATAAAAAAAGAGAATAGAGTCCACTTGGCTTTAGTAAGTGTATAGAATCATAGAATAATTTGGGTTGGAAGGTCATTTAGTCCCACACCCCTGCAATGGCAGGATCTGAGGAAACTTTCCCATTATGTGCATTAATAAAGAGCACATAACCTCTGTCACATAACCCTGAGTGGAGGTGGAGAAGGGGCCCCCTCCTATGACCTAAATCCCAATGTCTATTTATTGCTCCATGCTACACGACCACGCTGACCACTCTCTGTTCTCCTGTAGTTAATTGGATAACAACATTGGTCCCGTTCATATCTGGATCTTACCTCCAGTAGGTGACATGTTATGAATGTACTTTTTGGCATCTCTGATGTTGTTTGGAGTAACCGGCACCAGCCTGTCCTGCTGCCACACCTTTATCCGGTTGGAAAAGCCAATGATGTTGAAGTGGTCTTCAGGCCTTAGGTCCTGGAGGATTGTGAAGAGAGCTTCTTTGGTCTAGAAAGAGAAAGAAAAGAGACCCGTAGACACAACTGTCAGTGTTTTAGTGGGCAAGAATTGAATTTTAAGACATTTGCTGAACTTGCATATATTTCTTCACTGCCAGTTGAATGGTGAAGGAAATTGGGATGTCCTTCCCTGTCTGGAGCCTGATATCTGTGATGCCAGATGCTAGGCCAATATGAAATGAAAGAACACCCCTTACCCAAAAGGTCTTGCAAAGCTGTGAGGCACATCTAGACCTAACTAAGCTTTAAAATCACACATGACAATTAGGATAAAAGCTCCCTGTGACTGGGTCTGTATTAAGGGATAGTGACTAATAATAACTAATAACAAAAACTCATTAGAGTTTGTCTAAAGCCCTCTAGACTTGCAGTAAGCTGCAAGTGGCATATAGTTAAACCAGATTGCCTGTAAGTTGAAATATCTCTAAATATGTCAAGGATGCACATGCTCTGTTCATAATTAGGGTACTGATTGCTATATACATACTCTAATGAATAGTTTCACCAACTAATAAATGTTTAAGGTAATACATTCTGATAAACTAGATACAAAAAGAAGTCCTGACTAATCATTGCAGATTATACCTAAGCCAAGGGAAAAAGTGCAGAGGTGTCCAGTTCTCCCCAGTGTGATCTGCTTTGATTCAGCAGCCATGCAGCTGTGTTCACATGGAGACAGACCTCAGCTTAGTAAGACTGAGAGAAGATGCCCAAAAGCAGCCTCTGACCATGCAAACATACCCTATATTTGGATACAAAACACTTGGGAGGAATATGAGGCAATATCTGTAAGTAGAGGGATCAGCAGATTCTCAATTCAGCCCCTTCTTGGCCACCATTAAGCCTTTCGGATTCCAAGGAAAGCTCTTCAGGAAATAATATGGTGGGCTCACCAGCATTTAAAGTTTTCTCTCATGCCTGTCAGGAAAATATGTGAAGGGCTTGTCCAGAAAAAATAGAAAACTAATCAGCAGTGCTGGAAATCACGAATTTCTAGGCCTGATGTCTCTATGCAAAGACAGTTTGGAAAGGAGCTCAAAGGCCCGATCAGGCTGTGTCATCAGCATCCCTCTGGGTTCTGCATGGAAGATGATGATGCAATGATGCAACTGCAAACAAACCCAATCCTCACAGCTGGTGACTTGGCTTCCAGTCCCTCTGAAGTTGAGGGAAATATTTCCCATAGCTTCAAACATTCCGGAGCCAGGTCTGGAGTCCCTCCCTGCCTGTTTCTGTCCTCTGTACGAACCATTTCCCTCTGTAGGGATCTAAAGATTCATCCCTCCATTTGCTTAGCTGGGACATCCCTCCATGTCCCACTGCCCTTTCACAGATCAGGATACTGAAGCAAATGCTGGTGGAAGAGCCTCTTTCAAAGAGAAAGAGAGAAGCCCACTAGATTCACATCATGAGGTGCAGCAAACAAACCTTCACAAAGATGAATACCTGCCCCAAACATAGGTGCTGTCTCCAGTGTAACAGTCCTAGAGAACTGGCTGCAGTGGGCTAAACAGCAGTTATTTGAAAAAGAAGAGAAAGTTCTATGCCCTCTCACCTCCTCTTTTACAACAGCCTTTGTGTTGCAAAAACACATCAGATGATACACAGCATCACCTTTCAGAGGGACCCTCAAACATTCACAGTCCCATTTTAGAAAGAGAAAATGCAACACACAGATTACTTTAGTAATTGTGTCAAGGTCAGGAATTGAGGGTCTTCCAAAACTTGGGGTTTCCAGCTCTCAATGCAGTCAGCCAAACCATCTCATACGTGCACAGAAAGGCAAAGCAACAATCACACAGTGGAGGAAAGGACTCCTGGATTTATTCCATGATGACAAGTTTAAGCCATGCATTTGTCCCTCGAAAAACTGACTAAAATAAGCAGAAAGCGAAAATGGAGAACCTTCTATCCTGTGTGAGTGTGATCAGTCCTCCATGCCAACTTCTGCTGAAGGAAATTTGGGCAGGTTGTTAAAGCAAAGAACAATGAGACCACAACAGCTCCCTCTGTACACCACCACCCCACCAACCCCGCCTTCTCCCACCAAGGGAGGCAAAGGAGAGAAAAAGAGGTGCCTGGAAGCAATGGAAAACTCCCCAGATCTCATTATCTATATTACAGCTCTGATTATAATTAACACTGCTTGACCTTTCCCATTACAAAAACCCTCTTTTCTGTTTTTTTTGCAATTCTGTCAAATTGAGCTTTTCTCAAAGGGATTTATTGAGCCCAAAAAGCTCTGCTGTTTATAAGAACAAGGCAAGAGGAAAAATAATCTTGCTTTGGCCTACTTGCAGAGAGGCTGCATCTCACCTCCCTGGTGCTCACAAATTCCTTTTGACATTCTTGCCTGTGTTCAGCCAAAAGAAAAGGAAAAGAAATGGTGAAACAGCACAGAGCAGCAGTGTAGTTTGATTTACACAGCACCCAAGCTAAAATTGCAAACAGGATCAGGAGGGAACTGTAGCAGACGTTCCTGGAAAAGCCGGCACTTCCACATACCCTCATACAGGGGCCAAATGTGGGGCTGGGACCATCTCTCTCTCCCCTTCTTTCATTGTCTCTTTCCTTTTTGTCTCATTTTTGTCACAGTTAAGTCATCTCCACAGAGTTTATATCTGTTTTTCCCAGGGAAAACTTCTGTCATGTTTCAATGGACATGCACTGACAGCCTGGATTCTGGCATCTCTCTCCTGTGCTTGCCTCAGCAACTTCAATAAAAAAAAATCTTTAAATTTATGTCATATGTGCACATATATACAAGTGTGTGTGTGTGTGTGCACACATGGTTTTGCTCCAAAGCAAACAGAGTGAGGGAGGCCATATGGCTCGTTCTCCTGTAGTTTTTATCTCACCCCCAGTAAAAATAAAGGGTGGGATTCAGCTTTCCCAACTCAGCCATCAGAAAGCTGGGCATCACATCTAATCCTGCTGTAGGCAGGGGAATTCACCTCCGGAGAATAATCCATCCCATCTGTTTTGGACAGGTTTTAGGATGGGCTGAGTCACTGTCTGGAAGTGTCAGTCTCCCAGCATTGCCTCCAAGAGCCTTAGTGGCTCAAGGCAGAGAAGATGGGACTCACCTCAAGACCTAATCCTGGCCAGTCCTGAGCATTGTGTTGCTCACTGGACTGAAAAGGAGCTGAACTGGCTCTCCACCTCTCCCAGAGTGCTGTGAATTCCTGGCTCCTCCTATTTCCATCTCTCCTCCCAGCCCATAAGGGCTCTCAGGTACATCCTAAAGACTGCAGTCCTCACAGGGTGGCAACAACACACTTTGGTACCATTACTGCTCACCCACAGATGGTTTATGAGAGAGACGTGACTTCCCTCTGGAGTGCTGGATATGGTTCAGGAGCTGGCAGGCAAAACTGGCTTTTAATAAGGAGAATATCTTGGTAAAAGTGCACTGCTTGAAATCCTTAAGCTCGCAGCTACGACCGAGTGCCGTGTCCAACCCTCTCCTCCTGTCTCCACCAGATCCCAGACTAGGATTTGCAAAGCTCTTCGTGCAGAGTGTGCCTGGCAGCGGCTTCAGTCAGGACACGGCAGCAGGTTTCTCGTTCTGGCCTTGTAAGGCCACAGCTGGAACTTCTCCTGGCTCCAAGGAGCCAAAGGCTGAGGCTACCGAGGGATTCCCAAGCTGCTCTGCTGCCGATGGGGTCCTTGCACTTCCATTCCCCCCTGGCCCCAGTGAGTCATCCCACTGAAACTCCTGCCAAAGAGGCAGAAAATTAACCATTTCTTCCCTGCTGTGGGCAAGGTTGCTCCTCCATGTCTGTACATATGACACTGGGCACAGATCTAACCCATGTAGCGCTGAGGAAAACAAATTTAGGGGTCTAGTGCCCTTGTCCCAGGTGCTGCAAGGGGAAATGCTTCTCCAAATGTGCTTGCCTGGGTAGTTGCCTTTTTGGGTGGAGGGTGGAGCAAGGTTTAAGGGAGAGGATGGCAGGAAGTAGTAATAGAGAACAGCTGAATAAAACTCCATTTTTGACAGTTGGGAGTGGTTTGTAGCACTCAGAGTCAAGTTTTAAGCAAGGATTTAAGAGAGGATAACTTGATGGGGCAAGATTCCTCTGTTTCCCTCAAATTAGCATGGATGAAATTGAGCTGAGAGGTGGAGACTGAATTGCCACTGCATTAGAGCTGAGAAATCATGCTGGTGGATGAGCTGCCAGCTCAGCTGGGATCTAGGGAGAGAAACAGCCACTTCCAGGTCTACAAAATATCACCCCCCAAATCTGCAGCAGAACAACCCTGCTCAACAGCTGGGGACAAGTGAGGTGACCATGACTGCCAGGGAGTGATCACAGCTCATGTCTGTGATTCATGGGTGAAGAGAAGCTGAGGATGAGCTCACACTACCTAAACAACTGATGTGCAAACAGTGTCTACTCAAGCCTACAAGGGCAGGGAGAAGCCAGATTCCAGTCACCATGCTGGGCTTTGTTGTCACCTCCACACCAACACCTGGACATTCAACACAACTGCTGCTTTTTTGGTTCAGGCTTGCTAAGGGCCCCGCACCCCAGCCAAGAAAATTTGGGGTTGTATGACCCCAAGCAAGAGCAGGAAGAGCAGAACTCCCTCAGCTACACTCCAGTTTGTCTGTGAATTGTCACCTTTGTACCTGGCCCTTGGAGTTAGTTCTGACAGATCTCACTTTGCTTAAACACTGGTGGAGCAAAGCATAGGAAATTACACACTGACATGGGAGAGTTGAGAGCCTTCAGCCCTTTCTTGAGTCAAAGATCCGCCTCAGAGACATCTGGGATGATGTCAGACCATCTGGGCACCTTTTAGGAGGAATTTGAGTCCTGGTGACATTTCTCTCACAGTCTCTTGTTTGTTTGGGGAGCAGAGTGGGGGTGAAGCCTGGATACCCTGAAAGCTGTGCAGCTCAAAGGGAGACAATATGTGGCTGTTAAGAGGCTGTGGCACTGCCAGACATTGGCCCTGCTACGAAGGAAGGGGAGAATTCAAACACCTCATTAAAATGCATATCCCAGGCCCACATATTCACACTTTCCATTGCCTGGGAGCACTTGTGAGTGCTTCATCCATCCACCCTCGCAGCAGCTGGGCAGCGAGACATCAGCACCAGTGGCACAGCCCTTTCCAGCTTCAGCCAGCACCAGGGAGCCACGAGGGCTTGAGATCAGCCAGCCTAAAGAGCATGGCCAGCAGAGAGGAAAGCACTCCCAACCACAGCCTTTGGAAAATAGTACAAGAGATACATGAGCACAGCCTGCAGACAGCAAACCTGGGACCTCCTGCATCCATATGCTGAAAGATCCCACACATACAAGACAAAATTTCAGCAGCCTTTACTTTGCGCTTCCAGATCCTCTGTGGGAGGATTTAAGAAAGGATTTAAGGCACCAGATGTAAGCTCAAAGGGAATTAGGAATTCACAGCTCTGCCCAGTTACTTGTGTGAGTGTACAACAGTGCAGGGAAGGGCTCAGAAACAGGATCTCCTACAGCAAGAAGGAGAAGTTGAATAAGTGAATAAGTTGAACAAGTGAATATGTTGCTTGGAAAAACACTGCAGGGTAGCACAGGGAGCAAAACTAGAAGAGCTCCTTCCTCCCCTTCAAGATCCTTTGTGTTTTGGTTCATATCTTTCCCTTTCCAAACATGCACAGGCATCTGATAGAGGTCCAGAGCTGTTTTTATCTAAGCTACAACTGCCATATTTCATCAAATCTTCCCCTGGTATGTCAGAGGGAGTAGTATTGTGGCTTAAGGAAAGGCTGGCATCAAAGTCACATCTGAAATGGTGCTGCCATGGTCAGACAAGGTACTGCTGTAGATTTGGTTTGGGTGCAGAGCCAAGGGGAAGGCAGTGGGAGCACCACTGCCATGTTGGAGGGAGGAGCCAAGGTACAGAGAGAGCAAAGGTTTGGGCAGTGTCACTCCTGCTGAGGTTTCAAGCCACATCGTGTGAGTTTTGCTTTCCCCTATGTCCCACTTTCCTTTCTGCCAGATCACATGTCAGCAACAGGCACTTTTGTATCCAAAAGGGGGTGTAACCCAGAAGTGTATCCTTGGATTGTTTTACCTTCCCTCATCCCCCTCTCAGAGGGGTCAGTTTGCCCTTTCTTCCTCTGCGGGGAAGGTTGTGCAGTTCAGGGAACTGCAACTACCCCTCTCCCTGTCAATGTATCTTTGTGCTTTCTCCCTGGAAGACACAAATAGCGTAACCAAGGAAAACTCCTTCGCAATTCTGGACAACAAGCATTTTGTTTTACACTGAAACTGGCCTGTGATGGGACAGAGTTTGAATGTAGAGCTCTGGACAATAAAGATCTGTCTCCAGTCCATGGCCCAGTCTCTCATGGCTGAACATCACAGATCCCTTGCTAATAACCTGAACATTGCTGATTCCCTATATGGCCTTAGAAAAAGTTGCTTTGTAGTTTCCCAGTCTGCAAAAGAAATACTTCATCATTTAGAACAGTGTTTGTTTCTATTGCCTTTTCTGAAAGAAATTTTCCACTTAACATTGAGTAAAATAGCTCCACATTTGTCCAGAACATTTAAGCACTGAAATTCTGCCCAGTGGAATATAGAAGTATCTTTAAGGGTGTGATCAGCTGGGGTAACTCATTTCTCTAGCACCCAACAGCAGGGTGAGGATAATACATAAAAAACTGATCTGATGATCAAAAGTTGGTCTGATTTCTCAGGAACTGGAGTTCCATAAGCCCGGAGGACAGAGTAGATGCTCAATCTTTGCAATCTCACTGCAGCACTGAGGGTATAAATAAATGCCTATACAACAGTTTAATGAGGTATGTTCTAATCAGCAAAAAGCATCATTACTTCAAGTCCCTGTCAACAGTGCAGTGTGGACTACAGTTGGAGCAGTAGACATTGCAGTACACTAAATAAGTCAAAGGGAAAAGCCCAAGGGCTGTCCCAGAGTGCTATACTGAAATAACCCCACTGGAAACAATGGGGCTGCCTGGGCAGACAGCCAGCCTGACACAGCAGTGTCTGAAGGCCACTTCTTGTTATGTGCTGTGCTTTTAAGTGGAATCAGATCCCATATTATACAAGTGGGACACTCAAACCCCCACCCCATCAGCATGACAAAAAATTTTCCGTGGAGCTGGCAGCAAGAAGGTCAGCACCAAGGGGAAAATGCCTCATGCCCTCAATGCAGAGCTTGGCATCTCTCCCTCTGCCCATCCTCAGAAGATGGAGTTAGTCCCAGGGCATGGAAACTGTTCCAACAACTGAGGAGTTTCATTCTCTGTCAGCCTTAACACAGTGCTAGGAAGAGTTGACATGCCCAAGAGCTGCCCACAGCAAGGACCCTCAGTTTCAGCAATCCCTGGCTGCTGTGTTACACAGCAGGAAATGAGCTGAGACACAGGTCACTGTGCTCTTTACCTTGATTACTCTCCATTCTTCATCACTTACCCACCCTCACAGAGTGGGTGTCTCAGCAGCCAAAAGCCTGACAGCTTGGGAGCTTTCTAGACTCCACTTTTACAAGAGCATCCTAGTGATGGGACAAGGGAGAAGACAGGGTTAGATTGGACATAAGGAATAAATTCTTCCCTGTAAGGGTGATGAGGTTGCCCAGAGAAGCTGTGGCTGCCCCATCCCTGGAAGTGCTCAAGGCCAGGTGGATGGGGCCTGGAGCAACCTGTTCTAGTAGAAAGTGTCCCTGCTCATGACAGAGGGTTTGGAATTAGATGGTCTTTAAAGTCTCTTCCAATCAAACCATTCTAGGATTCTAAAATCTCTGATGAGTGATGGTGATAATGGTGAGTTGGTCAGGGAAAAGACCCAGCACTTTTGCTCAGGGTTAGCATTAAGCAATGCAAGAGCACTAAGTTGTTCTTTTAAAAAAGCAAATTTGCCAGTGAGTCTGCCACAGGACTCTCACAGTCCTCCAGCACCTGCTCCCCTTCCAATTTTCCCCATTTCCAAACCCCCTGAGCATCTCCACTCCCTTCTGCACATCTCTTACTCCAACATTTCCCCTGCCCACTTCCATCCTAAGCCACTGCCTCAGGCGTAAGGAGAACCAAATTCTTTGTCCAAAACCCTGCAGAGAAGAGAGCAGATGTTTTGAAGAAGATGATGTCACTACATCAGGGGTAACTGTCCAAGCAAAAACCCTCTCCTCATGACACAGTATCATATCCCTCATTCCTAAGGGACCTCAAATTACATCATGTGGACCTCAGAGTCAGAAGTTCCTGCGAACACTGTTTGATGACTTCATACAGTAATATATCATGGAAGACCTCACTCCAGCAGGCTTCTACACAAGGAACCACAAGCTCTTCTGAGCTTCAGCTGCTCTCCACAGTCAGAAACAGACTGTCCCAGTTGAGCAACATGTAGGACACACCCTGCTTTGGGGAGAAGGGGTATTTACTTGGAAATAGCAGTGTTGCTGCAAGCAGTGCTAATCTAATAGCTGAAGTCTTGGCATAGATCTGATGTCTTTTAGACTTGGGGGATCTTTGTACAGCCCTAAGTCCAGACATGGGCTTGCCAGCTAAGGAGACAAGACTCTGCAAAGAGACAAGCACAGACAAAGAACATAACCTACCTAAATTCAAATAACAGATCCATGATGAAAACACAAATAGAAGCCAGGTCTGGCTTCCAGGTGTTATGCCAGCAACTGGAAAAAACCCCACTAATTCCAGCTTGGAGAGGACTACTAAAGAAAGATCTTTCACTTCACAGACTTTTATGCATTTGCCAGAGCCTTGAGTACACCAACAGGCCTTAATGGCTCTGCCCAGCCCCACCTGGGTCCTCCACTCACACTCCTGCCCATTTAAGCTCCAGCCTGAGCCCTCAGTCTCTCTGAGTCTCAGATCAAGAGCTCTAGCTGTTACAGCTCTTCCTGCCCATAGACCTCAATGATCCTGACCCATGGACTGACTTCCCAGCCTGATTTAGCCCCTTACTTTTCATTACGGACTTGTCTGATTGTCACTTGGTTGTGTGTGACACTTCCACAGCACCTGTTTTCAGTTCACTCCTTGATGAACTCAGCAAAGGCCCAGTTGAAATCTCTGGGAGAGCTCTCAGTGGCTTCATGTGTTCTCAGTTCAAGCCTCAGCAGCATTTCCACTCAACTTCCTCACCTACCTTTTGCATCCTATTTGCTCCAAACCCAGTTAAAGGTTATGGGTGGGTTGGGGTCTTTCTGGGAAATCCTGTCTCTGCTTTTGCTACCTCAGCCTGGAGCAGATCATTGGGTGTGTTGGCTGTTAGTCCTGAGACCAGAGGCAGATGCTCCCTGTCCTAAATACCTAAGGATATCTTGCTCTGAAGGTTACTGGTTTCTCTGTATGACCCTGTCATTATTCAGTAGTTTTTAGGGTTAGGCAGATTATTTTGCTGTATAACAAATACTTGCATTTTTCTTGGATTTTGGGCAATTAAAATCTATATGGATCTGATGTCTTATTTACTGTAGTAGTTCTTATATTCCATATTTGCATCTCCAGAGAGGACTGAGATAATGCTGCTGTTGTGTATTCCTGAGTAGGAAGCAGCTGCATGGAGTTGTTGGTGCTGGAAACACTCTTTGCATTCTCTCAGGTTGTTGCTCTCCAACAGAAATGGAAAAGCTGACAAAACTTTCCTCTTCACAGTAGCTTTAAATGCTCTAAAGGCTGTAATAAAATTAGCATTTTTTCCAAAGTTTCGTGTTGATTTAAGGTAGTTCTTCCAGGCAGCAGCCATTATTTGGGCTAATAGTCAACAGCCAGCTTTGCAGCAACCAGCGCAAGTGAGTGGAATGAGTTTGGAAGGAAAACACTGAGTGCTCATGTGCTTGTCTGTTCCCTCACAACCCTAAAACTCTGTGCTGAGGCACAGAGGTTTAGGCAAATGTGTTTATAAGACACCTGGGCACTCAGAATGGCTCAGGCACTGGGGGTGACTCAAGGTACAGTGTCCCTTGGATGGACACAGGCAAATAAACTGAAGTACTTGCAAACCCCCAGCAGGTCCCAGTTTCAGCTGAGTTCCTCCCTGAGCAATTAACCTCAGAGAAAATTACAGTCTGGCACGGCACCATTGACACGTTGCCAGGCTTGAGGTGTAGCCAACTGCTTAACTGAGTGTGTGGCATTTATTGCCTGTGGGAAAGGTAAAGTGAAACGAATCCGTGGTTGAAACCACTACGTGTTACTGTATGCCTTCAAAATACCTGCAAGTCCATCCTCTTGTGGACACAGTAAAGCTTAGAACATGTTAGTTATATAATGCTGCATTACAGGTGAAAAAGGTCCTTTTTCACCGTGTTTAGTGAAGCTGGGTATAATCATGGCAATCACAAGGTGGTGAACCTATAAATGGCCCCTCTTTCTCCTGGTTATACCAATGTAAAAATGCTATGTTCCCTTTCACCTGGCCAAAAGTACAGTAAAATCAGCAGGGCAGACTGCTCAAAGGGCAAATCATTTTGCTTCCCAGCAAACCCTGCAGATACAACCTGTTCCCCAGGCTTCCCTGGCTGTTGAAAGCAACTATTCCACACAGAGCTTGCTGTCTCTTTGCAAATGAAGGAACAAAGCTCACAGGGATAAAACCAGTATTTTCCTTATACAAAGCCTTGAACACATGAAGAATGTTTTCATCATCATGCTCAGGAGTTTTATCTTCCTGAACTTTATTCCCTATCAGTGCTAGAAGGTGACTGTCACAAGAGCCCAGATTCTCAGTGGGGTTTGACTGCTGCAACACTTCTGAGAGTTCACATCATGAGAGTTCAGAGGCTGTGAAACTGGGGAGAAATATCTTCCCCTCAAAGTTAATATGTCAGTGATGTGAGTGGGATGCCTCAAGGGTCTTAATGACAGAACCATAGAATTCTTAAGGTTGGAAACAACCTCTAAGATCATCAGGTACAAACATTAATCCAGCACTGCCAAGTTCACCACTAAACCATGTCCCCAAGTGCTATATCCACATGCTTTTTGAACACTTCCAATGATTCAATTCAAGTTGATCAAGCAGTCTCACTGTATGTGTTTGCAGCTGGGTCTGAACCTCTGATGCTTCAAACACTGAGATATCTTAGGGAGAAAGGGATGGCACAAACAGGCAAAAATTCATGTTGGAAAAGGAAAAATCTTGAGAGAGGAAAAGAGAAATTACAATTAGATTGTGGGAACTGCAGGATGAATGAAATCCTGGCCACACTTGAGTCACTTTGCCATTTATTTCATGAAGGTAGGTGACTGAGGAGTACAAAATCTCCTCAAGTTACTCCAGAAGAGGGTGCCCAGCAGATGTTTCTCATCCTTACTTATACAACCCTAGAAACTGTCCTTTGCCACAGTCACTGCAGCTGACCTGAAGGAGCAGTTGTTACAATTGCTGACTGTATTTTTAGCTGATCTTGCATGTGACTCAGTACAGAGAAATGAGGAAAGACAGTCCCATGGGGATTCCCAGCTCTCCACACACCACCATAGAGCACCACAGCTGTGAGAGTCCAAGAGAAAAGACAAAAAGGAGGCATTTCCTCTGCTCAGATGTATCCTGCCACCAGGGAATGTTTCTGTAATTTAATAAACATCTTAATAACAACAAAAATAGGGTAAAAAGAACACTGAGCAGACACAGGCCATGGCTGTAACTGATTGTGCTATCCTAGAGTACCAAAAGAGCTTTATTTTTCAGCCAGTCCTAGCTTCTGGTCTTTTCTTGATTAATCTGTGTGAGGTTTTTATGATTTGGGTCATAATTCCATAAAGTTCTATTTTTTGGAGCAGCTGGAATCAGAGGAAGGTAAGTGCTTCCTGCACCATAATGTACTGCTGGTTCTCCATAAAAAACGTGTACTGAGATAACAGGCAAGAAGTTGTGTACATCCTCAACAAAGGTTCTGGATAGACACTTCTGGCCCTAGAGGAACCTCTTTGTAGCTAACCCACCTGAGATTCATGCATGTTTAGCAGTAGGAGCCTGGCTAGCCTACCTAATAAACCTTCAAGGGTTAATGGCCACGTTGTTTCTAGCAGGTGTAATGAAAGGAAACACTAATATGCTCAGGAGAAGAATAAAAGCTTTCATAGTGCAAGGATAATTTGCTGACCCAAGGCACTGCTTGTGTTGCTCATGAAAGCACCAAAGCCCTTTGGAGTCTTAATCTCCCTGGTTCAGCTCTGGATCACTGACTGACTGCTTTCAGCATGAAGGACTGGGTGCAAGAGTCTGGTTATAACAAAAAGCCAAGAGACAGGCTCTGTCCACGGGACTTTGTACAGATTCAAAAGCATCTTGATTCAAGACCTCATTCAGCAGCAGACCAGGTGTGTTTAACAACTCTCTGCTACTCCAGTCACTGCAGAAGATAATTAGGATCCACAGAATCCATATTCCATTTTAGCTCACAGTGGAGGTTATTTGATTTAATAGGGGACACATTTGCTAAATTAAGATTTGTGGTCACCAATGAAAACAGATAGTAAAGGTTTTAGCAGAGACAGAAAGGCATATGTACCCTCAATGTCCTGTTCCAAGGCAGAGAAGTGTCTGAGATTGATCATGGTCTGTGTTTGTCAAAGACATTGGTGCTAGTGTTGGTGGCCGAAAAACCCCAACAGACAAAGTTCACAAATAACCACACTTTCCAGAAATATCATCATGTTCCAGGCAGGCAACCAAGGAACCTCCCATACCTGGAGGTGTTCAAGACAGTCTGGGTGGGGCTCTGAGCAACCTGGGCTAGTGGAAAGTGTCCCTGCCCACGGCAGAGGTTTGGAACTGGATGATCTTTAAGGTCCCTTCCAACCCAAACCATTCTGTGATTCTGTGATTCTATGAACCTTAACAGACAATTAGAGCTGCTTAACTGGTCAAGATGCAAGTACAAACCATTAATCTTCAGTCATTTGTAGAGTCACATCACGCCATCCAAACAAGCTGAAACTGCCCCACATTGGTGTCAACCTGCATGGAAAGTGTCACTTTCCACTGTCATCAATTAGGTGATACAAGAAAGAAGAAGATAAAAATTTGACCATCCAACAGAGATAAGACCACTAACTTCTTATCTCGTGCCTGTGGGATAAGTCTTCAAATTGAAGGAAATAGTATTAACCCCACCAGGACTTTTCTCCAACACAGATAGGATGGAAACTGGAGTAACCTCTGAAGGTGAGTGCAGCCCTGAGATACACAGGTCCATTCAGAATGGAATTGAATTATTAATTAATCTCTGCTTCTGTTTTACACTGATAATACTGTGTTGAGAGACAGACAGTGTATTCCCCCAGGCATGGTGCCCTTCCAAGCCAACTACCTGGCTCCTGAAATGGATATCCTTTTCATCTGTCCAACTCAAAGAACTGAGGAAACAAAAACATTGAGCTCCAGCCTGAACCCTCCACATCAAAGGTCGATTTTAAGCACTGGTGATGTGCCCTTCAGCTTGGTATGCCCTTCCAACCCAAACCATTCTGCCTGGAAAAGTGTCTGAGATCTGTGCTGAAAGAGTCAGATTCTCTAATAGGACAAATTCACTTTTCTTTCAGCAGAACCCATTGAGTTGTACCTTGCTAAGGGTGATTTGAAGACAGCAATGTCCACTCTCTGCTGTTAAACTACGTACAATAATACTAAATGCTTTGCTGGGAATTCTCACTAACCTGCATCTCCTCCATCTGCTCAGAACAGAAGGTTGCCCAGGACAACCTTATCTGTAGCATCCTCACTCAGTTTTGTCAGCACTGACCTTTAAGAGTGATTAAACCTTCTGCACTTCTTGTTTCCATCCCATTCCCATGATCATTTCTCATTGCAGGTAAATCATTTCACCTCGAGGTGTCTATTCAGAGCCACCTCCCCCCTCAGACACCACAAACATTTTGCAGAAGGAAAATGGTGAGACAAAGTCTGAACCAACCTTTGCAGGGTCACAGCCAACCAGCCCATAATCAACACAAGGACCTCACCTGCTTCAGCTTCGTTCCCACCATGGAAGCACTGCTGTCGAGCACAAACACAACGTTCTTGGGCAACGGAGGGAGATCTGTGGGGGCGAAGTAGTGCACGAAATACCCATTAAGAATCTGTGGAAAAGAGCAAGGAAGTCAGGAATGAGAGGCAGATCATGGTGCAATGTTCCACACACATTGTTATGGGATATTTGGCTGGGCACACCTGATCCTGCTTTGGAGGATCTGTGTGCTCCTTGATATCCCTCTTAATTCTGGTCCCCTGATTATCCAGATAACTGGAGCACTCCACTTTTCTTTCTGTGGTGGACATTAGGGTTTCCTTCCAAATACAATGAGGATATAAACATATGTACGCAGAGATCAGAACCACAATATGCACTCAGGGAACTTGCCTTGTATTTAGATATATATATATAGCCAGTATATGGAGAAACTGAGAACCAGATACAAAGAAGAAACTCAATTAAATAGATACCTGTGGTTTTTTTAAGTCCATCTTTTGGTTGCCAATTGACTGGTTTTATTTTGGGGAGTTCTTACAAGATGGAGAAGTAGCCTGCACTTGGAAAACATTTTGTAGGAACTTGCAGGGTGCAAGACAATTACACTATCTGAGGTATAGTTAATAAAACAGAAAAGATGAGTCCTGCATACAGTACCTGAACATCCCCAACACTCAGCTCCCTGTTGACATCATATCTAATTATGAAGTCTCCCAAAATTCCGTTTCGGGCTATCCTGGTTTGCTCGACAACACTGGGATTGAAAGTAACTTTAGCTAAAGTTTTGGTATGTCCAACTACAGTAGAGGGAGGAGGAGACACATCACCTGTTGAGACAAAATTACAATATTACAGGTTTTCCCGTTGTCTTACAGATGCCAAAGCACAGCACACATGGTATTGCCATGGAGTCAGGTCAACCAGCACAGTCACATTCTGAGATTAAAGATTCAGCTTACCAGTGATAAAACATAATTTAATAATCTCTCTTCTCTAACTCTAAACTGAAAAAACCATTGCAGTGCTATCAGGGGTGTAAATGTTTAGGCAAAGTTCCTGTGCTCAGTTGTGTTTGGAGGTCACTGAACTCAAGGGCCAGACACCTTCTGCATGGCTGTTCCTGGCTTTCTGTAAATAATGAACACACAACTTCAGACATGTACGTGCTGTTCATTCCAGCCAACTCCAGACATCCAGAATGCAGGTCCTACACCTGAGATCCTGCCAGTCAGGGCAAGTATGATTCATTTGACCTGTTTAAACATTTCCTCCAGGACTAGGTTAATCACACTGCAGATTTCTCCTGATTGATTATAAAGAGTTCTTGAGGTGGCATGTTCAGATGTACAGTGGGCATGTGAGTTGGGATTAATCTGACTGATCCCTTATGTGTAATGTCTACATTTTAACAAGGCATCTTAGCTGCTTTTATGTTCAACAAAAATTATCATTATAGTTGGTGCAATTTCTCAGATTGAGATAAAATCCAGCACTTGCCAGTGCAGTCACCCAAACTGCATCCCTGAGATGTAACTTACGCTATTCTCCAAAAACTCTTCCTGAGTCAATGAAAAGGGATGTGCCTTGCAGAGGGCATCTCAGACAAACACAATAATTTAGGTCTGAGTCACCCTGCAGGAACCTCTCCTTGTCTTGTTAGATGTGTTCGTTTTCTAAAGCTGAGGGATGTGGAGATTCCTTTTTGTCTCTCTCTGTGGGCAAAATCTCACCTCACTCTCTTTCGGTGTGCCAACTGTTCATTCCTTCTGAAGTCCATTGGGATCCTTATATAAGACTGGCCAAAAGTCAGATTTGGCCCTGAACTTCCCCAGATTTTGAGGTCTTTTCCCCTTAACCTGACTAGCAGTTGAAAACATCAAAATGGATTCTCAGCTGATGTTGTTCTTGGGTGCTTCAGCTCTCACAGTGATTATTCCAACACTCCTCTGAGGCATAGAAGTTCTATTCTATCTGCTCAAGTGCTGGTTAGAATTGGTGGGAATGAGCTGCTTAATTCTGAGGGGAGGTCTCAAATCTTTGCCAAAAGGGGTCCAAGAAATCTGTGGTAAGGCAGGGAAAATAGGGGATGGCTGAGATTCAGTTCCAGTTTAGGTGTTCTCAATGCAAACATCTACATCTAAGCCTATTTTCTAGGCTCCCACTATGCAAGTAAAGATCAGGTCAGGATGTCAGAGATTAGGGTATGATACATCTGGCCAGACACATACATCTGCTTTAGGATAATTTTAATTATGTGCTATACCTCATTAACAATACTGATCCCAATGACAAGGTACAGGCAGCTGCTCTCCAGGGGTTTCTATAATTCTGTTTATGTAATGGGAAGTGCCCTTTGTAAAGGGCTTTGAGCAGCATTAGAGAAAAGCAATGTGACATCTGTATGCAACACTGAACACAACCTCGCATCCAGATCCCACAGTGATTTACAAAATCAGAAATGTGTGGTTATGACCATTTAACAAGCAGAAA
Organism: Pachyramphus minor; assembly: GCA_013397135.1. Taxonomy (NCBI): domain Eukaryota; kingdom Metazoa; phylum Chordata; class Aves; order Passeriformes; family Tyrannidae; genus Pachyramphus; species Pachyramphus minor. The sequence continues at coordinate 260,942 of VYXB01001561.1, read as the reverse complement.
AAGGAGGCATGGGGTGGTTACCTAACTCACCAGACTTCCCACACATCAAAGGCCATGGAAATGCCAGGACTAGGGTTCTTGAGGGTTTATAAAATGATTAGTCAAATCTGTGACTTTAAAGTTCTATGTACAGTCTAGGTTCCTCTGGGCAAAGGAATGAAAGGAAAATTCATAAATCAATAGCACTCTAGGATGTTATTTCAGTTATGATTTACTTTTATGGCTGTCCTGTGAGTGCATTTGAATAGATAAGGCACAAGACTGTACCAGTGAGATAGGGAAGGGGTTTATCACAGACCCAATTTTACACAGATAAATTGTAGTTGGAGCACCTGGAACATGAAGCAAACTCCTCAGCAAAAGACATGACCAAGGAGACTGAATGACAGATTTTACTCAATTTCAGTAAAGTTAAGAATTGACTCTGCACCATGACCTCTCATACTATGCCAATTCCAATCCATCCATCCTGACGGAAACAGAGAGAGATACCCATCCAACACATTGAAATCACTTAAGGACACTCGTGTTGGATCTTAAAGGGGGCTTATAAAATGATCACCCTGAGCTTTGACATTTTTCCTAAGATCTGTGTCCAGTTCAGATTTCTCTTGGCAAAGAAAAGTCATAAATCAATATCTCTATAAGATTTTACCTCTATCTTGATGTGGTTTTACTTTTATAGCTGCCCTTTGATCTCATAAATCAAGAGATACAATATGTTTTTAAGACACAGCGCATCAGATTTGCTCCTATTGGCCTCCCTGGATTTTCCATCTGTCTCCTATCACTTCCAAAATCCCATTTAACTGCCAGTGTGTGAGAATTCATAGAAATGGCTTAACAGTTCATTTATACTTTCCAATCTGAGGGTTTCACATTATTTCTCCTCAGCTGCTGAAAGGAAAACTTTGTTGTGGGTTAGGCTGCTCGGCTGTATCACGGCGGGGTCAGTGCGAGTCAGTCCCATGCTGGAAACAGAAGCTGCCTTCTTATTCCTGCTGCAAATACACATCTGTGGCCTTGGGAGAGCTCTTCTGTGTTTCTCTGCCACAAGTAAAATGATGGGTGAGGGCAATTTGCTGTGCCACAACAGCACAAGTTCCAGTCCTACCGTTTCTGTGGACCATCAGGAATTAGATGAGTTTGGTAGCAACTCCATGGCTCAGTTTCCTCTCTGTTAAGTGGGCATAAACACATTTATCTGGTAATCATAATCATAATCACATGTATCCAGTTTTGTAAAGCAATGTGGAATCTGGATGTATTGTGTGCATCACATTGCATCCCTCTCTTACTCCTCAAAACTCTCTGTGGAGGTGATAGATGTCATGCCTTGTAATATGAGTAGTGCTTTAGGAACCTCTGGAGAGAAAGTTTCTCTGGAGAGAAGCCTCATTTAGCCATTGCAAGTGACAAGAATTGCTGAGGAGTATCTCCCATCTCCTTCATATCCAGTCATCTACATCTCCAGGACGGAGATTTAAAAAAAATAAATGGTGTGATAGAAGAGGTTCTCTCTCTCTTCTATATGTGTGTGTGTGTGTGTGTGTGTATATGTATTTTTTTTCCCACCAGTAATAACAGAAATCAGGTCTGGAAGGCAAGTTATGTAATTCATCCCATGTTCCCCGACTGAATCCCTTCCTACTTAGTTTTATGACATGGTCAGGAAACACTCCAGACCTCCAGTAATGGAAACTCAGTGCCTGCCTGTGCCAGTCCATTCCAGAGCTTCACTTTTTTCACTGTTAGACATTTCCAATGTCTAACTTACATTTTTCCTTCTGGATTATAAACCCATAACTTCTTACTGACATAGAAAGTACAGTAACCTTTTCCTCCTTGCAGCAGCCTTTCACATATTTGAAAGGAGTTCTTATGTGTTCCCCCAGGTTTCTTTCTTAGGCAGCACTTGATAGCTGGATCAAAAATACTCTCCTCTGTTTATTGGCCTTGTTCTTTTTAAACAAGTGACAGAGAGAGGAAAATTATGAGATATTTCAGAATCCAGAGCATGGATGAGCTCCAAAGACTTGAGCTGGTCTGTGCTCACACTGAAATAGTTAGTGGGGCCTTCAGAAAACCTTTCCACCAAATTCAGCTAAAGAAGTAAACAGAGCAGGAAAAAACATTTTTCATGTGAAACTTTCATCCTCAAAGGATGAACAGTTAAACCTAAATTATTTTGGAGACTGGTAGGATCAGGATTAGAGCTCAAAGGCAAAGTTGATTCTCCGTTAACACATGGAAATTTCCAGACAGCTGTGATAAGGAATAAAAACCTTTGACTTTGGAAAGAAACAATCATTCTCAACCAGCCTCATGTCTCCTGCCCAAGTCCATGACTAGTTCTCCCACTGCAATACTGGAGGAAAAGCATGAGGGCAGCAACCCTGAGAATGCTGAGTAGGACATCACTCAGAAAATGGTTCTGTTCTGAGGTCACCAAAGAAGGTCAGGACCATTGGCCTCAACATCTCCTGTTTTGGGGTTTGTATGTGACAGAAGACAACACCTGCAACATGCCAAAAGATCATTTTTCAAAACTCACATGCCTAACACTTTCCTTTGGGAAAAATACAAATCCCAGATGGAGCCATGTGCACATGAGTTTCTGTCAAAGGAAATATCCTAGAAAGACCTGTCATCACTTGGTTTTCTCTCCATATTCAGAGAGGACTTATGCAGGACTTTCTAAGAACCCCTGTTAAGAGCAGATCACAGCTTTACTTTTCATAAAACCCTGGCATTCTGTGCAGCCAAGTCCAATCATTGTATCTTTTGCCCCTACAACCAAAACCAGGCAGAATTGGGCTATTTTTTCCACTATGCTTCCTGTATGGTGCATTGGCTCTACAGATAGCTTGTGGAAAACACCAGAAACAGAAGAAGATTGGTCCATGAAATAAAGGCAGATCAGCCATTCCTCCACTTCTGGTCACCTAAACTATTGTTACTACTTTATTCATTAGTTTTTCTGACAACACTTATTGCCACAACAGGTTGGCATTTTGGTTATGAATGTCCATCACTGCTGGTGCTCATCATTTGATGAGTCCAAAGCCAAACTCATTTGCTTTTAACTTAATTTGCCTATCCTACACTGGATCCTCAGGACCTGTACTCAGGAACAAGCATAATAAAAAACATTTCTTACCCAGGTCAGTCAGAGCCAAATGTACTTAAATGACTTGTGAGGCTACATCCCATCCTGAAGGGTGGCTTCAGGTTGGTTTTAACATATTGCTCAAAATGTCATTTAACTGATGGCTGATGGCACAATACATTTTTCACCCAATACTCTCAAGGCACTTTATTAATACTTACCAAAATCTCATATTTTATCATTAATTGTGAGATAAGAGAGACATGTTTGTAGACATAGAAAATTGAGGAAAAGAGTTTTCATGACATATTCAAACTCAAACCAGCCAGGCATTTTCCAATGTTCAGGCCTCCATTCCTTATCTGGTCTTTTTTCTTTTTTTTAAGTCACAACCTGTAAATTTGGACAGCACAGGTAACACAGCATGGCAGCATTTGATGTAGCATCCTTTGCTGGCCACCTACTGACTAGATTGATTCCATGCTCTCCAGCCAAGGAGCACAGAAGAGTTTTAAGCCACAGGAACCCAAGAAGAGACCAGACAGTGTCTTTTTCCTCATTTACTTGTGGTTTGCAGCCTGTCTGCCAAGCAGCCACTCTTTAAATGTAAGACCTGCAGTTCACCTTTATGCAATTTGTCTCTCACTTCAAGAACCCACAGCCTTCCCTGGAGGTCTCACTGGACGAGCAGATCTCATACTCTTGGGTCTTTGGGTGCCACAGGAGCAAGAAGAATTTGCAGGGAGGATCTAATGACTTAGGTGGTTTGCTTTTTGGATCCAGCTCGAGAGATGACAGGTGGCTGGAATACAGTGGATTTCCAAGTAAAATGCTCCTTGCCTTGGCCTTGCCCTCCCTAAGTGTGTTCTTGTGGTTTCCATTTGTGTTTAGAAAGAAAGGAAGTTCCTGTTGTCTGCTCCAAGTGCCATTGAGCTTGTTGGCCAGAAGATATCTCAAGCAATAAATCCCTCTTATCCAAAACAATCTATCCTTCTCTGTGTCCTGTATGAGACCCTTCTGACATCCTCTGCTGATTTTTTTTTGGTCTGGCTGCTGCTAATGTCCTCTTCTCCTCCTCATGTATTCTTAAATCATAAAGAAGCTCAGCCAACCTACCAAATCCATTAACCCTGTACACTCTGAGTGGCACCCCCTGAGTCGTGGTGAAGACTTGAGCTGGCAGACACACAACCCACTCCTGACTGCCCATGGTGGATCCCAAAAAAATGCCTTTAGCATTTCAGTGGCTTCCATAGCAGTGATTTCACCAACAACCCAGGGTGATTCCAGACAGAAAGGGCCTGTAGTTGAAATCTGAGCATGGAATAAAGCACAGGGAATCTGAGCTTCAGCTTTGTTACCCATCCTGCAATGGGACATGTATTTTACATACATTTTACTGTCTAGGGAGGATCCTAGAGCTTGGGCCCATTTTTGTATGAGCTGTTTGACATCTGAAGCATGGTGCCAAGAAGGATCAGTGCTCCCAGATTGTCATTTGGACAGCAAGTTGCTTGAGTTTTCCCTGTATATCATTTCCATACAGGAATTTCCATACAGCACTGGACCAACAGTGTGTCTGCTCTCCTTAGTTCTGTCTCTAACCTTGATCAATGCCAGATGTTTCACAGGAAAACACATTCCACAATGCACTCTGATACTCCCTGGTAGGTGAAAAAGGCTCCTGTCCCTCCTGATGAGGAGCAGGGCACATTCATCACACAGCGCGTGGATGTACGATACAGAGGCTAATTGAGGCTTGACCTGAGGTTAGTCCAAGGCACTGAGAGCCTTGATTTCAATGTGATTTGGATTAAATCAGTAGGTTCCCACTGAGCAACCAGTTTAACTGGAGTTCACATGCTTTAGAATCTTCACCAGACAGACATGAACAGCTCCTCTGATTTTGCTGGTGCTACGTCACTTGGATGAACTGAGGATCAAGTCCCACAAGACTCTACATCCTGCTTCCAGGTCAGACTCACCCTCTTTTTTTTTGGTGTTTTCTTGTCAATATGTAGCAATCACAGTATCCTGTGTCCCTCACTGTTGGTTTACACCAGAAAAATTATCTTCACACTGTCTGAACAGCGAGCGAGGACGGTGGGGGGTAAGAGCAGATACTCAGATCACACTGAGTGCTTTGGCAAAACATGGATTTTCCTCTTGGAACTTCCCATGTTCCAAAGTGCAGGATTTCCTATCTGCCTTGGCATGGATGGATGGAAAAAACAATTCACTTAAAATAAACAGTTCCCAGGAGATTTGGAGCCAGAGAAGAGACTGGCCCAATGCTGAGCACAAGGCCTGAAAGCCCAGTTCAAAGCTCTTAAAAGACAATAGCAAAAAAAAAAAAGTCCTATTGAGATGAATGGGATTAGCCCTGTTTTCATTAAGCTTCAAAGTTCTCACATGCTTGTGCACAGATACCACACAAACACAATCACCCACAGAAAATGGATCCAACACTGCCAGGCCACTTCTTGAGAAGTGCTTGAGGCCCCACAAGTAACAAAACTGTGGGTTATAAAATCTCTCCTTACCTTCAGCTTTCCCATTGCCTTTCTGTTTGCTGTTTCGGAGGGGAGGCACCTCCAGTGAAACTATTCCTGAGTTTTCCAGGATGTTCACCTCCACCCGCAACCTCCCCACCAGCTGCTGGGGCCGGATGCTCACGGTGTACTCGTATTTTCCCAGCCTTCTTTGCAAAAGTTCTTCGTAGTGCAGTACAAACCTGGCCTGCATCTTGCGAGGAATGAAGACAGAAGCTTTGAATGTCTCATAGCCATTCTCCCTGGAAGGAAAATCCAAAGACACCTTCACACCCCATACACGCGGCACGTTACCTCCTGCAGTGAACGATGAATCTGGATTTTGTGGGTTCAATAAAAGTATTTCCTCTTGGTGCATATGTGAACCCACAACCTTGGCATTATTACCACCATGCTCTAACCAACTGAGCTTTGCAAGACCCATATTTCATAGAATTATAGAATATTTTGAGTTGGAAGGGGACTTTAAAGTTCACCTAGTCCAACCCTCTTGAAATGAGTAGATCAGAGCTCCATCCAACCTGACCTTGACTGTTTCTAGGGAAGGAGCATCCACCACCTCTCTGGGAAACCTGTTTTATTTAATGTCTTAATGCATTTAATTCCTGTCTTTGCCACTGCTGACACGTTGCCATTAAGATAAAGTATAAATGAATCTTTCTTCCCTAATATTGTGGTTTATAGCTACAAACTGAATGGGGAGAAATAGGAACCTTAAGAAAATTCCATCACTGGTCACTTCTCTACAAGAACTCTTCCAGTTGACCAGAGTGTGCCATCAGTCTCCCAGCATAAAACTAACAGTCATCTTTCTGTTCTTTAGTGGTGTAACCATGATGGGTAGTAATTTCCTATACAAGAAGATGCAACAGGGCAGGACAAGAGAAATATAGTGTTTTCTCTCTTTCAGGTTCTGCCAGTCTGCATCTGGATACTGAGACAGCACCCTTTGGCAAAGGTTCAGCTTAGATTTTTCCTACCACAAGTGTGTCTAGTCACTCTTTGAAACCACATTAAATTTAGCATCTACAGTTTCCAGTTGCAAGAAACACAATTGATGGGAGGAATACTTTAATTTGTCTGGTTTGAACCTGTCATCAACTCAATCAAATTTCTATAGTTTTTTTTATGGAAGAGAGAAAATAAAGGTTCCTCATTTTTTTTTCCTACATGTTACTCATTTGTTCTGATCTCTCTCTCCCTCCCCACTGTTCACCATTTTTCTGGTCTGAAAATCATGGCCTATTTAGATGTTTCTGAATACGTGTTGATGCTGGAATAATGCTACCATCCCAGATAACTGGGAATATTGCAGGGTAGGAGACACCTCCTAAGGTTACTCCTCAAGGCTGAGAGTATCCTTGCTGCAACAGATTCTTGGTAAGTGACTTATTCCATCCCAAACTTTGAAATCTTAAGTGCTACAAGGGATTGATTGCACACTTATAATCCTTTAGACATAAATCACTGACCAAGTCTGGGACTAGGAGTGGGTCCAGCCACACCTGGGCTCCTCTCTGAGAAGGAGTTCAGAAAGCAAGGGGGTCCTTCCTGAACTTTATGATTCAATGGGAGGGTCTCCATGACAGTTTTGTCTGACCCTGCTCTCTATGCATTAAATAATCAAGTGTACCTTGCCATTGAATCTTGTTGAACCACTGTCACATTTATCACTGAACTCTGTTAAGTTACTGCTCTATATAAATAAAGTGTATTGTTGCTTCCATCTTGAAGGAAAGTTGACGACTCCATCCATGACAGCACCTTCATTTTCCTGCCTGCTATTCTGTAGAACATCCTGGAGCATCTTGGAGGTGAAAATGTTGCATGACAGGGTTAGAAAAGGCCACATGCACTTTTACATGACTTGGAGTGTGGGAATGACAAAGCAGCCAAGACACAGATGCCAGGAGAGTGCACCACTTTANATGACTTGGAGTGTGGGAATGACACCAGGCAGTGCAGATAATATTTTAGCTGCCTCTCCCTATCAATCCATGGATGGGTATGCCAAAGCAGCCAAGACAGAGATGCCAGGAGAGTACATCACTTTCCAGAACACAGCCAAATGCACAACACTTACCTTCCATTTGTGGGGCTGGGAGGTTTCTTGTCCCTGGTTTTGTCATCGCTGGTGTTTTTCTTGTCTTTCCCTGTGACCTCTCCGTAGTAAGTCTTGTTGCCAATGCTCCTGGAGAGACCAGAGGTGTCAGCACCATCACTCTGCACCCACATACAGTGACAGCTGTACACATTGCTGTAGATGAGTTCACAGACTGTGCACAGTGATCAGTCTAAGTGTTCTGCTGCTGTAACCCTCCTGGAGTCACTCGAGTCACTGAGTCAGAAACCAACTCAGAGGTTCCCTGGCTGGTAATACCAGCACAGTGCATTTTTAGCCCAGGAGTTTACCTCTCTAAAATGCCAGTCCAGTAGGTAATCTGTCAAGCATAAGGATGCAGCAGAAAGCAAAACAATTCCTAGGAATCCCAACAAGCACTTTTTTTGTCTGTTTGGGATCCACCATCTGTGTGAATGCACATGGAGATATTCAGGATGGCTGCTCTCAAGAAGCTGCCTCCCTGACTAAGTGTTTCTCCCTTGGAGCGAGCTACAGAGCAATGCACTCCACAAGGAAACAAACCCTAACATATATTTTGGGTGGCCAATAGCAAAAGTCTGTTATTCCTCCTACTCAGTCCAAAAGCCTCTCCTATCTGCTACAGTCAGATCTGAAGCTGTGGCTTCACAGCTAGCAGAGAGAGGATCTGAGCTCTACCCAGAAAGAGGATCTGAGCATGACCAAACCAAACACATTTTTGATGCAAGAGCTTAATTTATTCCTTAATGAGTCATTTCATTATGAACCTGGTTGTCCTCTACATGACTTATTATCCACAGAGAATGACTGGCACCTCCAGCAGCCAATGAACCTATTTGCTGGCTGGAGTTGACTCCTGCTCCACTGCCACTGTGGAGTAACAAGAACAACATGGAACAAGAAGATTCTTAGGCATCACAGTCAGACAAGATAAATATCATGTGACAGTGTTGCTGAAACTTCAGCTTGAAAGGTTTCTGTGGTCTTGGAGAGATTTTTCCAGTTAAGATCAGAGAGAGAGGAGGAGAAGGAAGTTGTTAAAAGACACTCAGATGGGAAATAGAATAATTTCCTTCCCCATTTACACTGAGGTCTTGAATTTAGTATCCTGTCATCCAAGGGACTTACTCTGTGCTTTGGGGCCATGGTCAGTCTCAGGTGGAGTATAAGATGTGTGAGTTTCTATTTTCCCCAAAGAAATTCCAAAAGGCCTTGATACAGTCCTGCTGAAGTCTTGCTAGTTTTGGAAATCCCAGAGAACCATCTGTGGGATGGGAGAACCATTGCCCACCCCAGGTGCCAGCACTACTTACTTACATGGTAAAGTTGGAGATGAAGGCTGCAGCTGGGATCTGCATCTCAAACACTGCTTCCCGTGCCTCGGATCCGCTGTTCACCATCGTGCAGGACACTGTGGTGAAGGCATAGCGGGAAATGATTGTGGATCTCACGTTGAACTCAGACATCCGAGGCCTGGTTTCCTGTAGGGATCAAAAAGTTGACACTGGCAGCTGGATAATACACCCTTCAGTGTGTCAATGGATTTAATGCTTAACATGCTCAAACAAATTCCCACCCTATGAGTGTCAGACACCTCTGTGAAAAACAGTTGACAACAGGCAAGGTGGGTTTGCCCTCAACATTTCAGATGAGCTTTGAAAGGTAAGCCAGGGACATGGCACTGCCTTTGTTCATGCACAGAGGTCACAGTCATTCTCTAATGCCTGGGAAGAGCCTGGGAGCTCTGATTATACCAGCCTGTATGTTGTGAAACACACTGATAAAATCCATCTGTGTCCTAAACTGCAGCCTTCAACTCTGACTGTGTGAGAGAAGGAGGATTGGTCCCTTACAGCCTGGGAAGAGAAGGCCAAAATATATCCCCATGGGGTCCAGAACTGTGTCACAGAGCCTGCCCTCTGCACAAGAGCAGATGGAAGGCTTCCTGAAAGGCTGAGGCCACTGCGTGTGAAGCAGCACCTCCAGATTCATGTGTTCAGATCCATAAGTTATATAAACAGAAAAACTGCTGTCAGTGAAGTCAGCTGAGTCCTCCTCTGCTGAGAATCCATGCTGGAAGTCTCAGCCAATAGATGGAAGAGACTTAATAAAAAACACTGACACTGTGACATCTCAAGCAAAGTATTTTAAGCTTTTTAGCCCACACTGGATTCCTTCCAGCAGAGAAGAAGCAGAGACAGCAATGAATGACACATGATGTAGTAATGGAAGCTAAAAGCCAATTTCTGCTTCTTGGGAATGTGTTTTCATGTACAAGTCTAGGGTTGGAGCGTTTCTCCAGTCTAATGAGTTTTTTTTGACAGCAACATCTCCATGGAGCTCAAATGTTTTCTTCCTGGAAGACTTCAGTGTATTTAACTGTAAGCAGCCCTTACAAAAAATAAACACCCTGTACATTAAACAATCAAAGACCAAACCTCCAAAAGCAGAAGAGAGCTAAAGGGTAAAATACACTGCAAATACAGAGAGACTCTTCCTACTGAGGTTGATAAAAAGTCACAGTCACGTAAGACTTGTGAGGACAAGAACATGCCCTTCAGCTGCATGGCCAGGCCTTTTTTCACAACAAAAATAATTTTGGCAAATGGCTTAAGAAAGGGAGCAAGTGTTTGTATGAGCATGAAACAAGAACATTTCTGCAGTAGCTGATGGCATCAGAAGTGACTGAGCATCCAACCAACCAATCTGCTGGGCTAGAGAATTCCAGGCAAATGGAAGAATGAGGATCCACTGGAAACAAAAACAAAACTGCCAGCAGACTTGGCATAAAGCCCCCTCCTGCCTACACTTTCAAGGCTTGGAAAGACTGAAAAATGTGTCTTAGATGAACCCAATCATGATGGATATCTTTAACAGCTGGAGAATGTGTGATGAGCTCTGTGTCCAGGACCATCCTATGGAGCCCATCAACAAGAGATTAGAAATTCCAGGGTGGAATTTGTCTCACTGATTTCAGGCAGCTCAGTGTGATGCATCTAGACTAGAACACCCCTGCTCAGATCTAATGATGTCCCACCCTCAGGCTTTTACTCAATTGCTGTTAATTAGAACTAGATCCTGCTGTTCTTAGGACATTCCCTGATACTTAGGCATGGCTTTCCACTCTCATTATCTTGAAGCTGGAGAGGATGGGAAGTTTTGATTGGAAGTAGGCTTGTAGGAATGTTTTCACACGCAATGAGATGATGTTTCACTCAGTCTTCCACACCCCTAATTGCCTGTGGCAGAGCAAGAGATACAGAGGATTTAATAACAGAAGAAATATGAAGAATCTGAAAGTACAGCAAATTCTTTGGTTTCAGACCTTCTGCATCCACTCCCATGGGCTGTAGTTCATCATAAGCTGTGGGTTCAGACATGGATGACAGCTCAGCAGCAAAAGAAGATCAAGACCTTTGCCTTTCACTTCAGACACCAGTGACACGTCTGACACTGTGAATGCACTTAAACTGCAGAAAGTCTTTTGAATGTGACAAAGCACATGAACTTGCCCTTGTTATGACAACAGCACAAGAATGGTTCTGTTGAGTGGGAACAAAAGGAGTTCTAACCCTGTAGCCTGTCACTGGCAGAGGCCAACAACACATGCTTAGAGAAGAGTGTAAAATCAGCTCAACCTGCACTGATTCTACTCAGAAATATTCTCTCTGTTTTCAGTAATTTGTGGCCAAAGGAACTCCTGAGCCAAGGGTGGTATTTTTGTGCTTTATAAACCTTTGTGAATTTTTTTTTCTGTTGTTTTACATGGCTACTTTTTTCAATCCATGTAAAATTTTAGCATCTGCAACATCTTGTAGCAAGGAGTTCCACAGCTTAAGAATATTTCATATGAAAACCCACATCATTTAGGGGTTTTTTTTGCTAAATCTACTCTTTGCTGGCTTCAGCTGATCTCTCTCATAGAATCACAGAATGGTTAGAGTTGGAAGGGACCTCAAAGACCATCCTGTTCCAACCCCCCTGCCATGGGCAGGGTCACCTTCCACTAGAGCAGGCTGCTGAAAGCCCCATCCAGCCTGGCCTTGAACACTTCCAGGGATGGGCCATGTCTCTCTATCCCACTGAACAACTCCAGTTCTTACACCCTCACAGACTGAGGAATGGCAAACACGAATGAAATGAACACCCTTCCCTTTTCCTGGTGGACAGGAGCTGCTGTTGGAGGGATCAAACACTGAATAAGGGCATCACATACAACTGAGGATGAGAGAACTGGTTCTTCTTCCCATCCCTGGAGGGGATCTGCTATTCCTTGTATATAGAGAATATAAACGGTGGGGGCAGAGGCAGCTTCCAAACAAGTTGCTCAGTCAGGCTTGGCGGGCAGCCCAAGTTCCACTCTGTGATTCCTCTGCATTCCGTGGAGCTCTTGCACAATCCATCAGTGCCTGATGCTCTGACTTACAGCTGTGCAAATGCCTGTTTGTTTTCTACCCTTTTTATCAAGGCCTTCAGAAGACGAGAGGCAGCACAAAGGCAAAAAAAGCAAAACAAACCATTTGTTTAATATTATTATTACTGTGATTTATTATCCCTATTAAAAACAAAGTGAGGGAATGCCAAGGCAGCAGATTCACTGCTATGAGGCAGGTTGCCTGGATGCTTTATGGAGGTGTCCTGGTTATTATGATTTTTTTTTCCAAACAAATTATTTCACGCTTGTTTACATCAAATGTTTGGAAAGACAGAAAAGAGCTGAAGATAAATGAAATCCATTCCATAATTTTACCTTTATCAGTTGCTTTCATCAAAACAAACTGACCGTGTCTCAGATTAGAAGTAATAAACTGGTAATAAGTCTGAGAGGTGTTCTCCTCTAGGCTGCTGATTCTAATCTGTCAAAGATCAAAGGGACCAGAAGCTATTAAAGTGATGGTTGTTCAGTGTGAAGTGAGTCTCACCAGTTCTCAACTGGGAGATCCCCAGAAAAGCCAGAAAAATAACTGGCTGTGAACAGCAATTCCACTGACTGCCTCACTACATCTAAATCTTAGATTCCTGTGCTGAAAGAAGGATTTTGGTTTCCTTGTTTTCTTCCTTTCCTCAGTAGATTGTGACAAACAATAGAGATCTCCAAATTTCAAAGCAAACTCTGCCTTTCTCTTCAAATTCACTGAGATTTCATCAGGCCTATGTTCACTGTGTGGTTAAGGTTTGTAACACTAGATGTTCTTTCTCCAAATGTGGGGGTGAGAAGATGGATTGGGAAGCATTAGAAGAACCTGTACCTGTTGAATCGACCAAAATGAAGATCTTTTTTACTACTTAGAACCTCATTCTACCAATTCTACCATCACCCACTCACATCCTGGGCACAGGGATGCACACACAGACTTATACAGGGGGAGTGTAATTCCCATGAGGTAAAATAAAGACAAGGTGTGATACATACCAGCCTCTGCAGGAATTTGGCCTGTCTTGGGACTCGGCGAGCGACCTGCAAAGAGTTAAGGGAGTTAATGGAGCCCTTCTCAACTTACAGCAGACATGGCACTTGTCTGAACCCAGACACGGGTGTGTGGGGCTGATCACCCGTGGCCAGGTTCAAATGTTCCCCTGGTTAAAATTAAAACCTGAATCTCTTCTACATTAACAGACCCACTGATCAAAGCTCAGCAGTGGAATGCAGCTCTCTCAGGCAGGGAGGTACGGGGGTGTTTTGAAAACGGTACTTGGCAAGGAGACCTCCTGTGTGATGACAGGAACCTTTAGCACTGGCCCTGGATGCCGTGTCTTAGCTCTGGAATTGCATTCCCTTATGGCTTCCTGTGGAGCCACACACAGGCTCTGTGTCTTTGCCCCATTGCATGGTCTATGGCACACTTCCATCCCTGGATGTATTGAAGGCCAGGCTGGATGGGGCTCTGTGGAAGATGTCCCTGCTCTAGTGGAAGGTGTCCCTGCCCATGGCAAGGGTTTGGAACTAGATGGTCTTTAATGTCCCTTCCAACCCAAATCATTCTATGATTAGTTTAAATTAATGTTACAGCTTGAGCTGTATTGATATTACCTCAAGAGCAGATCTGATGCCTTAATACTCTCCACAGGTGCTGAGGATTTATTGTGCAGTGACAGAAGAGCACTATTTATGGGCAGAAAGGGAATAAAGATATTTACACTGAGACACAGACCTTATTATGAAATTAGGTACTTCACTTATGACAGTACAATCATACTCACTGCGTCGCCCTTCACAACTCCTCTGACTTCCCTGCACGTGGTGTCTCAGCTCAGCAACATCTCCAAATCAAATCCCTCCCCAAAGCAGAGCGTACAAGTCTCTTGTCAATGAGGGAAGCCAAGTGCCTTCTTAAAATGTCAGTGGAACTCCAGAGAGCAGAGGAATGCAGTGATATCTTTTTACCTGATTTGCCCTTTCTGTTGATTTACACTGAAATAGCATCAGCCCTTGCCAAAGAGATGATTTTATGTCTGTTTATATCATGCCTTGAAAAGCTCAGGAAAGCCCAATGGGGAAATTAAAGTCTCATCCACTAGAATCCTTATTATTTCCTGCTGCATTATTTAAGCCAACATCTTGTAAAATTAGAACCAAGAGAAAACAGCTCCCTCGGGAAATTGTCAATGGAGAGGAGAATTATCTGCACTTTAAATTTTGGAAGAAACTTTCTGCCTAGGTCTGTTATATCAGAGAAGTAAAGCCCCTTAGGAGCCTGCTGTGACAGGCTGCAGAGTCTCCATCACTGTAGGTTCTTCAGAACAAGCCAGACAAATGTCTGTGAAGTTGGTCCTGCTTGGAGAAGGGGCAGGGATGAAGAGTCAATAGTCCTTGGTATTCTTTTACTAAAGATTTACCTTTTGAAACAAATCCTCTTCACTAACATCATCTAATTGGAACAATTTCCAAATTAACATCAACGTTTACCTTTACATCCTTATAAAACATTCATTAAAGCCCAGTAATTGCTAGTAGTGACCCCATAACTCGTTGCCATCTACTAGTCCTAGTGTGGTATATGTAATACAAGCTGTGCAGTGGATTTGTTTATAGTGTAGTATCTTGACCTAGGAGAGTTCCTGCCTGTCCTTACCCTGGCTCAGGTGTTCAGTGAAGACAGACAGAAGTCTTCTTCTAGACCTGGCTGTCCCAGAGGACTAAATCACCACCTCTATTTATACATCACTGCTGTTCTGGTGGGAGTTACCACTGCCCTTGCTCTGCCAGCAACACAACTCCTGTGAAAACAAGGAGCCTCAAGCAACATCAGCCAGGTTATTTCAGCACTGTGAGCCAGTTGCTTGAGCTTTGCAACTGATTTTCCCTCTAAAGCAGGTAAGTGAGTGTTCCCACTCCACTGGCAGGGCAGCGGTGGAGATACTTTCTCCCACTTGGACAAGTGGGTCGGTAAGACAGTGTTGGCTTGTGGCTGAATTCCCCAAAGAGGAATATGTGTTCATAGCAATCAGGATTTACAACAAAGTTGCTGAGGTCCTCGTAGTGGAGAGAGGTGGGCATTTCTGGGGGGAGAGTCTTCCCATTCCAGGTGGGATGAGCAACTGAATGACCAACTCTGAGACAGGTACAGGTATACATGGAAAGTCTTACTTTTCCCTACTGCATGGCAGAAGATGCCAAACACAGGGAAATACTGACACTTTAGACACACTGGAGTATCCCTCCTGACCCCCAGCAAGGCATAGGTATTCCATAGGTCCTGCATTGTATCTGTCTGACCCATATGGGTGTATCAGATACTACAGAGCCTCTCTCAGATCTGATCAAATTTAAATAAGTGATTGATCTCTTAAGTGACCCAAAGTCATGAGTGGTATCTGTTACAGACCTGAAGGATGTGACCACAGACCTGAAGCTCAGCCTTTTATAGAATCATAGAATAGTTTGGGTCGGAAGGGACCTTAAAGGTCATCTAGTTCTGAGCCACCTGCTATGGGCAGGGACCCCTTCCACTCGAAATGGATCACAGCCTCCCAAACCCTCTTGCTAACTTGCAAAAAGTTCATTGCCCTTTCAGTGCCTTTTCCTCAGAAAATCTAAGCCACACAATAACACAACATAACAGCCCTCACTTGAAGAATATGGATTTGTTTTCATTGTCAACAAGCATTTTAGAAGCTGAAATTTGTATCATTTGTTTCACCAACCGCGAGTTAAAAATCCCGTACGGTAAAACCATAGGCAGAAAAACTTTCCTTCGAGCCTGAAATACTCCGAATTACTCAGACTGGCGTGTGGCCAGGACACTGCGTTAACTCCCTTGTCCCTGTGAAATGCCTCGTTAGCCCAGCTGTGGAGATGTCGGAGTGAAACCATCCCCTGGCTGTGGCGCCCACCACGGGCGGGTGATCCCCTGACTTAGCACCTCCAGCACCTCTGGCAACTTCCATGCTCGTTAACAGCACCTCCCACGGAGCTGAGCCGCAGGGACAGGTGGAATAAATGTGTTTTTATCAGACTGTCCTGCATGTCGGTGCTGATGGTTAAGAAGGGACAAGCCAAGCTCCCGCCACCTGCTGCTCCCAAAAGACCACCGCCTTAAAACCTACCTGCTCCGCGATGCTGTAGTCTGCCAGCAGCTGTTCCTCCAGGTACCTGGCCATCAACTCCGAGTCGGGCTGCCCCGCCGAGGTGGGGAAGCCCCAGCAGAGCCACAGCCAGAGGATCATGTTGGAGGGGAGCGCCGGGGGGCTCCTGCCCCGCAGGTGAGAGGAGAAGCCCCGCTGCTGCCGCTGCTGCGCTGCCGGACCGGCTGCGGGGAGGCTGACAGGACACACAACGACCCACCCTCTTCTCCTCCTTCCCGGCTCGGGACCGGCCCCTTTTCCACTCAGGGCGCTGCAGGGAATCCTTTCAGGGTTTCTATCCCTCAGCCAGGGGTCCCGTGGGCAGGGGCCACCGCCGTGCCCCTCTCCATGCTGCTCCCACCCACCTTGCCCCATGCAGCTTAAAGGGGCGATGCTGGGGGTCCCTGAGGTGTTGCCACTTGTCATTTTGGCACCAGCAGCACCCCGTGGTGGCCCTCAGCAAGGGGGAGGCTGAGGGGACGTTTCCTACACCTGAGGAAGGTGGTGCCCAGTGCCTCCAACCCTCCCCCTTGGGGAGCACAACCCCGGGATGTGCTTTAAGGCTGGGGCTTTCCCAAGGGGTGGCAAAACCCCCTATGAAGGAAAAGCTTCTCCTACTCCCCATCTGGAGAGCCCTGGTTGGTTTGGGAAAAAAGCTGCCCCCAGGGCACGGCAGAGCCCCCTCCACACCCTCACCTTGGCACCCCACTGGGTATCCAGGTGCCTCCCCTTGGGAAAGATGGCCAAGAGCCCTACGTTCATCCCTCTTTATTTCCTATCTGGACTCCATTTCTCAGCTGAGCAAAGCTGGGGTGCTTTTTCTGGTCCTGCTTTTCTTCTCTCCATTTCCCAGAGCCTTCTTTTCCCAGACCAGCCCTGGGGTGAAGGTGGAACCTGCAGGGCAGGCTGGGTTCCACCTGGCAGCTGCCAGGGCCATTCCTGCCAGCTGGCACTGACTGGGCACTGTGTCATCCCCAGGCATTTAGAAACTTGTATCTGCAGCACTCACCTCACCCCAAATTTGCTACTTTGTTTATCTATGCCAGCAGTAACTTCTCAAATCCAGCAGACCCAAATTTCCTCTCTTTTGGTTTGCCTTTTTTTTTTTTTAAGCTTTTTTTTGGCAGGTGTAAGGTGCTGCACACACAAACCTGGCGTGATTTAACCACTGTATTTTCTTTTTTCTTTCCAGCTCTGAGTCATCAGGGACTGAAGCTGCTGTGGTTCATCTCCTGGCCATGGCAGTGAGTGGCTCGACATCTCTCTGGCTTGCTCCCCATTCAGAAGGGATGAGGGAAGCTGGAGAGGGAGCAAAGGGAATGGCAGCGTGGTCAACACCTTTGGAACTCCATGTTAGCAAAATTGATGGCTCAGACTTAGGCTGAGCTTAAGTGATATCATGTTCACACACAGGCTCCTTCTGGAATTGCCAGAAGGAGGGAAGGAGTCAAGAGCCTGGCCAGTCCCTTTCCCACTGGGACCAGTCCACCACTGGCAGGTACAAAGGCCTCTGGATTAGCCACATGCCCAGTGGGAGCTGCAAAGCTGGTGTGCACTGCAGGGAATGAAGGACTGATGTGGCTGGAGAAGAGAAGATGGTGGGAGAAAGCCAGAGAGAGGCTGTGGCAGGATATTTCAGGCTTCCAGAGACACCCCAAATGTTGCTCTTTTGACCTGATCTCTGCCAGGAGACAGCTGAGGCATTATCTTCATCTCCTCACCATTTCAAAGTCAGATGGAAGAGGTCTCAACCATCCTCTTGGGAATTAATGAAGACTCAAAGCAATGGTTCAGGCCTTTTATAAGGACATGCAAAAAATCATTTGAAGTACTTTCCATGTGGTTCCAGGTTGTTTCAGCTCCTGAATGTCTTGTCTGGCTCAGACATAGAAGAGCACTGGGAAGTAGGGCTGCAGCCTCCTGTGCCCTCACTGCTGACGTCAGGATGGGCTGCTCCTCAGCCTGCCCTGTCCATGTTTCACTACCCTGGGGACACAGATGAATAAGAGTCTTACAGTGTATGCTTAGAAATGCAGACATTTAAACCATGATTTTCCTAATGTTCTGGAAAACCTAGAGAAAACCAACGCACTCCTCCAAAAGCAAGTCAAAACTAGGCTGCTAACCCTAAAAGTAACAAAAGTTTCTGGTCAGGAAGGGAGAATGTTTGCCAGTTTGAAATAACATCCAGATTTCACCATCTGTTCCTCTTTGCCTCCTGACCAGCGTTCAGCCACTCTGCTTCTCCCCCTGCTCAGGTGAGGAGCTGAGGGCCAGAGTGAACCAAAACAGTGAGACAGTGTGAAGACGCCGCAAAAGAGCTGATCCCGAGCACACCTGGGGAAAGGAGGATATTCAAGCCAGAACAGGATCTTCCAGCAGGTACAGGATAACCAACAGGCATGAGAGAGTGAGCTGGGAAAAGCACTGCCCTTCCTGAAGGGATTAGGAGCAGCCAGTACTGCTTATGTTTCCCTCAGTGAGGGCACGTGAGGACAGAGCACGTAGCTAAGTAAAACTGAGGTATGTTCTAACGTGAGTTTTGGTGAGTGAACATTCAGCCTGAGGTCTTGATTGTTCACATTATCCCCTCTTCTGCCTCCTTGGAATACAGTCTCCTGATTTTGGGGGCAAACACAGCAGGCACTGTGCTGGGGATGCCCCTGGAGTCCAGGATAAGCAGTTACTCAGGTGTGTTCACATCAGACATGTTTGAGGCTGACTTTTGCTGACTTACCAGGATGAGCAGCTGCTCTTTGGATGTGGGGGCTCAGCAAATAAAATTGCCTGGCAGGCCTGGGGCCAGCACGAGCAGAGATACCAGGGAGAGGCATGATCCAACAGCTGGGCTTCCACACACATTTCCCCTGGAACAGATCATGTTAAATCAAGGAATCTCTCTATGTTGACACACAAACACAGGTGATGTTGACCTCATGCAGGGGCAGCTATGTTAAATGCCCAACTAGAAATGTCTGAACCATGAACTAAATCTACCCAAAGCACTAACAAACTGTACAATTCAGTGGCATTCAAAGCCAGCAATTGGATCAAGAAATTGTCAGGAATCCCAAAGGGTTACACAGGTGCAGTCTTAGATAAATGTCCACAGGTGAAATTAATTACCATGAAGTTCAGGCAATTGCATTCCATATTTTCCTTCCTGTCTGAATCTAAGCAATCTCCATTAGAAACATCTGGATGGGACCTGATGGTCCCCAGTTCTGACACTGCTGAGCGGTGCTTGTTCTCCTGAAAGAATCATGGAATGGTTTGGGTTGGAAGAGGAAAGATCATCTAGTTCCAAACCCCCTGCCATAGACAGGGATGCCACCCAGTAGATGAGGGTGTGCAGGACCCCATCCAACCTGGACTTGGACACTCTCAAAGATGGGGCATCCACAGCTTCTCTGAGCGACCCCTGTGCCAGAGCTTCACCACCCTCTCCATATTAGATATCACAATATCTAATCTAAATCTCTCCTCTTTCAGTTTAAAACCATTCCCCATTGTCCTGTCACTTTCTGCCCGTGTAAAATGTCAGTCTCCCTCTTTTTTTTAAGCTCCCTGTAAGTACTGAGAGGCTGTAACAAGGTCTCTCCAGAGCCTTCTCTTCTCCATGTGAGCACCCCCAGCTCTCCCAGCCTCTCTCCATAGCCAAGGGGCTCCATCCCATGCAGCATCTTTGTGGCCTCCTCTGGACTTGCTCCAACAGGGCCCCATTTTCCTTGTGCTGAGGACTTTAAACTTGGATGCAGTACTCCAGGTAGGGTCCCATGAGTGCAGAGAAGAGTATGAAGGTGTTTTCTGGGGTCCCAGTGGCTGCTGATTTCCTATTGTCATTGTGCACCTTGGCCCAGCAGAGCATTCCAGAACTTCCAATCTGGTATCCTGGTGAAAAATTCCCAGAGTCTCTGACAAAGGTGCCTTGGTGATGGGGATGTCTGGCTCTGTCTAGGGGACTGGTGTGAAACCCACCTTGAAGAAGCCACCAGAGCAGACAGGCAGGTTGCTGAGTACCTGGTGTATCTCTAATGAAGGGCAGTAGAAAGAGAAGAAAGTTGAAACACCAAAAAACCTCTTTTCTGTGTGTCCATATATCATTTCCCACACTGACTGGTGTGTAGTGGGATGAATGTCAGAGCAGTAACATCCTGGATAAGTGTGTTGCCTTGGAAGTACCTCCTGTTCTTACCTGGATCACTGGAAATTTCCAGATATGAAATTTAAGATGAGAAAGGGAAGCTGGCTGTCTCATAAGACACAGAAATGGTCACATTTCTCCTCGGGTGCAAGGCAAGTTAACTCAATTTAATTATTATGAAGGACAGAAATGCTCAGCAGTAACTCCAGGTGCTTCAGGGAGGACAGTGCATGAAAACTCCTGGAGGAATCCCAGTCATGAGAGGACAATTCATGAAACAACCCAATGGACACATAGCACAAAACATTCTGCTGAGCTCCTCTTCCCCTCACAAAATTCTGAGGAGGTTCACCGAAACTGATGGTAAAGGCTCTGAGCATCTTGAATACTTGTATTTTCTGTATTTTCTTGGGAAATTTCAGCTTTTTGGACGCTTTTGAACAGTATATTTAAGCAGTTCGTGCCATCTAGTGGTCACACTGATTTCCCGATCTTGATATTTTTACAGAAAAAAAAAAATAAAGCTATGTGTAGTGGTTGCAAGAGGACTGAAATAAAGGATTACAAAATCAATTTTTGAAACAAGCTTTGTTCTAAAGGGACTTTTTCATCTTTTCAGAGCAGCAGTGCTTTGCTGCCCTGTCCAGGGGCCCAGATAACTCCAGAAGAGCTTCAAGTTTCTGATGGGAAGGGACTGGTCACTCTAAATTAAGGACCCATGTGTGAACAGAACTCAGCTTATACACAAAATTTAAGCTGTACTAGATGCCATCAACACAGCAAAAACTGAGTGCTTGCTCCTGCAGCCCTGGAGGAGCCCTATCATAGCCAAAGCTCCCATGGAGGGTTTTCATGAGCTGGTTTTGAGGTGTTAACTTAAATACTGCTGGATTGTATCACAAACAGTGTGGCCAGCAGGACCAGGGGAGTGATTGTCTCCCTGTGCTTGTCAGTGCTGAGGCCACAGCTTGAATCTTGTGCAAAGTTTTGTCTCATGACAAGAAAGTCGTTGAGGTGCTGGAGTAAGTCCAGAGAAGGGAACGGAGCTGGGAAAGGATCTGGAGCACAAGTCTGATGAGGAGCAGCTGGGGGGGCTCAGGGAGGACCTTCTCACTTTCTACAACTCCCTGACAGGAGAGTGGAACCAGGTGGAGGTCAATCCCTTCTCCCAAGTAAAAGGTGACAGGATGAGAGGAAACGGCTCCAAGTTGCACCAGAGGAGGTTTAGGCTGAATAATATGGAAAATTTCTTCACCAAAAGGGGTGTCAAGCACTGTAACAAGCTGCCCAGGGAAGTAGTGGGGTCAACCTCCCTGAAGGTTATTAAAAACCATGTACATGTGGCAGCTGGGAATGTAGTTTAGTGGTGACCTTGGCAGTGCTGGGGTGATGGTTGGACTCAATGATCATAGAGGTCTTTTACCACCTAATGATTCTAAGATGAGTGTCCTTCAAAGGCTGTGTGCTAGTTTGGATACAGCCTACAGGCTCCTAAGTTTCCTGGTAAAACTGGGGCTATGTCATCTCCAAGTTCAAGCTCTGGGATTGCCTAAATAAATTGTGGGAGAGGGCAAATGAGGACTAATTATTCAATGCCTCTTCCAGCCTAATATCTGTGAAACAGTATATGGAGCTATCATGAATATAAAATAATAAAATTTTGTATGCTGTTTTGTCCCTGGGTTCACATAGTAATTCAGTCTTTTTTTTGAAGTTGCTCAGATGTCTGCAAATATCCTTTTTCCCTGGAAAAATGGAAGAGATAACCATGTCCTCTTGCCAGAAGGCTGCTTTCTCTCTTCTTTCCTCCCTTTGCTTTGCTGTCTTATTTTATCCCATCTCTTGAAGCACCCAAAGAGCCAGAGAAGCCAAAATGCAGTTTCAAAAGCATCCAGGGGCCTTGGCAGACCCAGGGTACAACATGCATCTTAAAATATCATCAGATGCTTTCACATGCTAATTTTGAAAAACTAGAACTAAGTCCATCAGCAGCTACGATGCTTTCCCAGCAGAATGGAAAAAAGGGTGTTTGTGTGGGTTGGGATCCAACCCAAAGGTCTCTGCCAACCCCTGTGGGTCAACTGGATGGGAGGGCCTGTGGTGAAGCCTCCATCACGCTGAGAACCAGTCTGCACCTCTCTTACTACAAACAAACAAGCCAAGAGAGGCTCCTTGCTGTGATCTTTTGAAGTTTTGGATGCCCTAAGGTCTGTGCCTCGCAGGAAGTTAGTCAAACATCACGGGAAGCTACAAAAGCAAGGAGTGAGCCTATCCAGGCCGGAGCTGTTATCGAGGGCAGGGGCGAGTGAAGACACTATTTGGATAACCCTTGCTCAGGCACCACAGCTCGGACTTGTGTTGCAAGGCAAATATTTACCTATGGCCTAAACAAAGTCAGAACTTTGTTCAAAATACTGCATAACTTGGGCTGTTTCCTTGAACTTGTCTCAGAGAAGGGAAGGACTTGTGTCTGGTACCTGCGCGGGGTGTTCTTAGGAGACAAGCTGGAGGAAAATGAAGGCTCTGATCTGCTTCCTGGTTTTGTTCCTCGTTTCTGGAGCAGGAAGCTTTGATCTTGTTATCGACGAAATCCCAGATGTGAGTATTCAAAGGCAGGGCCTAGATCTCCCTTCCTTGCTGAAGTCTATGTGGAAACCACAGTGGGAGCAGAAATGGGTCATTGCTTCACCTCTCTGCTTGTGCCTCATGAAATCTCCTCTACTTTTATCTGTAATTGGGATTGTTCTGATGATTGGTTTCCATCTGTCATTCATAGTGCTGTTTCTTTAATGTTGCTAAAGTGGGGATAGTATGAGCATAACTCCAACCTTCTTTTCAAATGCATTTCATATTTTTATGCCAGTGTTACCTTTTCTGATGGTTTTAACCTTTAAACCTTTAACTGGACTTCTGTAATCAGACCTTCAGTATATTTTTTATCCTGTTTCCATGGAATAAGCAGAAATAAAACACCTAGTCATCTTCGTGGGTGGGGTGTCCTTTATAGACCACTATGAACTTCAGCAAAGGTTCATATGGAATCGTGTTTTTGGTAACAGTAATTCAAATATTAAGATCCTATTGACTGTACATTTCTCATCAGAGGGATAAGATAATTTATAGAAGAGCTTAATTGGGTATTATTAGCTTTGACTCCGAAACTGAGTCCAAATCTACACCCCTGCACTCAGGTGAACTTAGATTTGGGTGTCTACACCAATTTCCATATTGCAGTGTTACATTATTTCTGTGAAGTCAGCAGGGTTGATGTGAAGCTTTCTTTTCCTTTGCAGGACTAATAAAAATCCCTAGTGAGCTGGGCTATATTATTTTTTTTTCTTCTTTTCATGACACAGCAACGGGGTTTTTTTTGGAGCTTTTAACTCTGAGGAAAAATATTCCAGACCTGTGGTCCTTTCTAACCACAGATGCTGTTTCAGTTTAACATCAATGTGCTCAGATAATTTAAGTTAATTTTGTGCAAACCTTTCCATGTATATTATCATGTAAGTTGGAAAGGAACTCATGTACTTGAACTACTTTATTCTGTAAATTAAACTCATAACAAAATTTAATTAAGAGTATTGCTGTGGTGTAAGAACTACACTCCTAATTGAATCAGCACAGCTTTGCATTTGGAAAAGACCTGATGTTCTTTTGCTGTCAACAGGATAAATGTAGTTCTTAGGTATATTAGTGTAAAACCAGACACAATTTCTACTGGTTTGAGCAGAAATTCTCAGAGGTCCTCAGAACTTGCTGATTTAAGCTAGACCAGTGTCTGAAATGCTGTAGTTACCATGGCCAGACCCATCCTAATGATAATCATCTGCCTCTTGCTCTTTATGGTCATGTTAAATATTACTCCTTGTTTTAGAAGGAAAGGCCATAAAATGGTGGTAAAGGTCATGATCTCATCAGAGTTTATAGAGCTGGTTGGCCTCTGAGGGAAACTGAGTGTGTGAGGTTGAAGAATTTTGTCTGAGATGGTTTGTGCATCTGCTCCTCACTGGCACCAAGGGGAGGTAAATTCTCTTTGGAACTCTACTAAAGAGCTAATTAATAATAAATCAAGTGATAAATCAAACAGCAAGGCTGCAGCAACAACTCTTTCTTTCTTCCTCTTTCTCCTCTAGGAAGTGGAAAACTTGATTGACCTAGAAATCGATGGATTTCCTCCAAGCTCCAAGACCAGAAATGGCAGGTACCAGGTACAGTACCCAGAAATGCTTCCAAAAAAGGGCATCAAGAATACCTGGGAGCTCTTTCCAGGGGACTTGTTCCCTGTCAAGGGTTGTGAGTGTGCAATCAAGTGGGATCAGCAGGTCCCAGCCCACTTACAGGCATTAAGATTTCCGTATCTCTTGTTGGGATAAGAACCGCTACTATTTTTTAAACACAAGGCTTTGTTTCATATCTGCTCCTAAGAAACATGGTTCAGATGATAAACAATGCTTGTCCAACTTCATGTGTGGTGAAAATCCCATTGATACTGGTGAGGCTTTTCCATGAGGAAACAGAGAAGGACTTCAGACACTGGAAGTGTGGACTGAAACCTTTCAGTGCTGCAGGTAGTAAGTTCATTCCTATTTAACTCTGGTAAAAAAATGTTACACCGTGCCCCAGTGCAGCTCAGTGTCACCTGGGTGATGAGATGGTGAAGTCTGAGACTAGGAAAGAAAATTTGTTTCCAGCCCACTGGTGGGTTGCAGATTGTTACAGTCTGAGGGCTTGGGAAACAGAAACATTTGAAACAGCAATGCAGGAGTTTTCCCGTGTTTTACACAGTAGCAATTAATGATAATAATCATGAAATCAGTTGTTTGAAGGTATTAGCTTTTATTACACTACATGAAAGAAATGATGATCAGAGTGGACCTTGTCCTGCACCAAGCTCTGGTGCTGCCTTTCTTGAGCTTGTTCAATATAGGGAAAAACAAAAGATCCTCTTGAGTGAAGTTGAATTTCCCAGCACATTTGAAGTTATACACAGGAAAACCTGATTCTTCTTCATCCTGAGGCTTTTCCAAAGGAACCCCACACAGAGTGTAAATGGAACTTATTGACATCTGAAGATCCCCATTACAATGGCAGAAAATGGTAGATTTTGTCATGAGCATGAGTCAAGCCCACTCACATTTGCCAGACCAGTATTTAAGTAATTTAATCATGATCCAAGCAGAAATCCTCTCTAGCTGCACTTCTTCAGGGCATCATCTCTTCCCAACATGTCTGTATTAATGACATATGTATTATATTGCCCCTTTTCCCAAAAATTCCAGATACACAGAGGTATGGACATATGCATGCAGTAATTTGCAATTCTACTCAGTAACTGCTTATAATCCCATATATTATTTCCCATCCTTTACCTATCAAATGAGTCTTTGCAAACCAGTAGAACTAAGATCTCATCTACCTTTATATTAGTTGAGTCACAATAAAATATAATCAACGAAATTAAACTGAACTATGCAAAATATCTTGAGACATCAGCTCTTGACCAGCAGCAGGCACACAGTTATTTACTGTTTATCACTAGAGGAAGGTTGTCTTCCAAATCTTTGTTCCAGAATTATGTTTTTCTACAATGAGGTAGACCCAGTGAAGTCACCAGCCCATGGGCAACAGGACAACAGAGCTCCTCTGCAGACCCAACTGATTATCTCTAAATAGACAGAATTAGTTTTCAGGTCCAGATCAGGTATTCTGGTGAAAAGCATTTGTTCCTGAGTAATTCCAGAAATGCTGTGTCGCAGGTATGTGGGTGGTCCTTGTGACCACAGCAGCAGAGTGTCCCATGGGCTGGACTGCAAGTGACCTTGTGAACTTCTATATGGTGGTGCACAGATGTTATCTGTGTTTAGAGATAGATAATGGAGTTTGTGTCTAGACTGTGAGGCAGGATGTTCTTTCTTTGTGTTGGTCCTGATATCTGGCTGTTGAGAGCCAGGTGAAATCACAACTATTTCCTCGGTGCTCTGCCTGCCTGGTGTCCTCTTCAAGAGGATCAGCACAAGAACTGGAATCAAAGAATGGTTTGGTTGGAAGGGGCCTTAAAACTCCCCTGTCATGAGCAGGGACACCTTCCACTAGACCAGGTTCCTCAGAGCCCCATCCAGCCTGACCTTGAACACTCCCAGATCTCATCTTGCTTGTAGTTTCTCAAGTTAATTTCTGTCGAATGCAGCAGAATATCTCCTTTCCTTATTTTACCAAGTAGCTGCAACATTCATGCACAGTGATTTGAACAGAGATCAGTGTGAGGGGTTAAATACCCATAAGCCTGCACAGGTGTCAGGAGCAGACAGGTCCCAGTACCTGAAGACAGGGCGTGGTATTTGTCAGACCAGATCCTTCAAACAGTTCCTGAGGCACTTGTTGTCTCCATCCTAATTAGCAATTTGACACACGCTGGATATGCCACAAAAATCCTCTTTCTGTGCAGTGCCATCATCAGCAGGTCTGGATGTGGTTTAAAGGATCAGCCATGAATCCTCATGCCAGAAATAGCAGGAATCTCATGTGCCACAGAGGCCCATGTTCTCAGTAACCACGTCAGAACCCAGACCTGAAGTATTGGTATCCTCAAGGCCAGGTTGGGCAGGGCTTGGAGCAACTTGGTCTAGTGGAAGGTGTCCCTGCCCATGGGAGGTGGCTTGGAATGAGATGGTTTTTAAGGTCCATTCCAACTCACACCATTCTGTGATTCTGTGTTTCTATGATTCTAGGATTCAGGTACCTGAAGATACAGGTTCATCTCTGTCCTCCTGAGCTGTTGGAGTGGCTGCACTCTGCAACCTCTGAGATCCTAAGGGGTATGGTTTGCCTACCCCATATCTGAGCTCTAACCACAGCTGTGGGAGTCACTATGTGTGCAAGTGATAAGCTCCTGTCTCCATCAGCACCTCCCTCTTCTCTTCCACCCACCCAAAACAACCAGGAAACCCAGACATCCCGAAAGCTTTAAGCACCATTACCAAAGTGGGTCAGGAACCCTAAGCTGGGAACTAGAAAGATACTCCAACAAAACAAATCCTCTCTGTGCTAAGGCCTTAGCCTTCAGCTTTTCAAAATTAAATTTGTTTCAGTAAAAGTTGGTTTAATCTTAATTTGTATTCAAGCTGGTGATGCTCCCTATGCCAAGAGTATGTGTGGGGACGTACATACCATGAACAGTCACCCTTCATGGGCTGGTTCTTTATCAGATGTGGAGGTTCATCCCACTGTGCAGGGAAGTTTATGGGGTGTTAGGATGGACTGAGCAAGGATCAGTCTCTTGGGCTTTGCAGAGGGTTTTGAGAGCCATAAACTTCCAGATCCTGAAATCCTGATTTGAATGGCTCAGGTAGAGCCAGTCTAGCTGGAAAAAACCCCCACCTGCATTTGTTCTCAGGCAGGTGGAAGTCATGTGGTCTCTCTATTTGTCTTTAAAGAATCCTTAAAATCACCTCTTTAGAATGACCTTGCTGTGACATCTCCATCTGTTATACAACACAATATTTCCCTAGAAACAGTATATTAATTAGCATCAGGTGAACTTAATAACTGTAGGTCAAGCTTTATGTGCACCATGTGACTAATGCTGTTTTCACGAGCACCTCCTGTGGTTTTGTGTCCTCTCAGATTCAGGTGCTACTGAAACCTTAGATGAGATCTGTATATTTTGGTATGTTTTTATAATTTAGCCATAGATACCTGAACTAGCCTCCCTAAGTTTTTGTTATCATCTGTGGAGCTGAACAGCTCAGCTCAGTTGCCTGAACCTACGGATTTAAGTGTCCAAGATACCTTGCTGGGTGTCAGATACCATGGAAAACCTACAGGAGCCTCATGATCTGCTGGAGCTCAACCTGACAGCCGGGGTGGTGTCCTTGGCCACTGCCAGCAGCGCTGGGTGCCCACTCCTCTAATCCCTACAACCAGCATGGTTTGGGGTAGGACTCATTCAAGCAGGTCAGGGCATTTATTTTCAGATGAGGGACATCACACCACTGACCTTGAAAAGCTGAGCTTGCCTAATTGTGATAACACCAAAGCAGATCTCTACATCAAACAGCTGCATCTCCCCCTGGAACTCGGTGAGCCAAATCCCACCCCAGGATTGTTTGTGTGAGGTTTTTTTTTTAAGGGAATTGAACAGAATTCTTCGAATGGCCGCAAGATGTCACCACCTCTTCACAGAAATTTCCAAGTGGAGCAATTCACAGGGCAGGGGGAAAGAACACAACCATTAATGGGCAATTTCAGGTCTTCTAAGTAGTGCATAGGTAACTAACTTTCACGTGTAAAAGAATATAAATGTAATATCAATTATACAATAAGGTTTTTAACACATACACATTGCATATAATACATAAATAAATATTCTATAATATAAGTGAAAATGAGCTAAAATGGTCAGGAGTTTGAGGTGTTTCTACTTTTCCTAAAAGGAAAAAAAAGAACAAAAGAGAATTTTCTGTTAAAAGCTCAGGTGTCTGAGGATGACTTTCTGCCAGCATGTTTTGCTTTCAGGAAGAATGTTTTTGTCCTATGTTTTCTATTAAAAAAAAACAAACCACAAAAAACTCCAACCAACCAACCAACCAACCAAAAACAAACAAAAAAACAGAGTAGAGAGATATCCTGGTTTTGAGAGGCTCTGAGTTACAGCTGTGAGATAAAATATTCCAACATCCCATGTAGAAATGCATCAAATAAGGCAAAGGGAATATTGTCACTAAGTCTGAGATCTCAAACCAATTCTCATTCAGAGAAAGGCAAGGAAACTGGGAAGGGTCTGGAGCACAGGTCTGATGAGGAGCAGCTGAGGCAGTTGGGGATGTTCAGCCTGGAGAAAAGGAGGCTTAGGGGGGACCTTCTCACTCTCTACAACTCCCTGATGGGAGCTTGTCAGATATCTGGGTGTCAGATATCATGGANTCTCACTCTCTACAACTTCCTGATGGGAGCTTGTAGCCAGATGGGGGTCAGTCCCCTCTCCCAGGTAATAAGTGACAGGACAAGAGGAAACGGCCTGAAGTTGCACCAAGGGAGGATTAGATTGGATATTAGGGAACATTTCTTCACTGAAAGAGTTGTCAAGCACTGGAACAGGCTTCCCACGGAAGTGGTGGAATTACTGTCCCTGGAAGTATTCCAAAAAGCATGCAGATGTGGTGCTTAGAGACATGGTTCATTAGTGGACCTGAGAGTGTTTGGTTAATGGTTGGACTCAATGATCCCAGCGGTCTCTTTCAGCCTTAAAGATTCTGTGATTCTCTATGATTCCACAATATATAATCTTAGAAAACAGCTTTAAAACACTCTGATCCCTGCTTTGAAACAGCCAGTCTGTGTTGTCAGCTTTGCTAAAAAACCTCCTCCATATTTTCCTTTTCCAGCGAAGCACATCTGACTGGGGGTACGTTGGGGATCTGGTGAGTATTTTCCTTCCTCTGTGGAAAATAGTACTGAACAAAATGTTTTTCTAGTTAACCATTTTTTTGGAAATCAATCCTTCTGTTTGTTCAGTTCCTTGTTTTTACTGCCAGTTGGGTATTAACCTATTTTCTTTAAACAGAGCACTGTTTGCACAATGCTGTTGATATATCTGCTCTTGGAGGGAGAAGGGTATGGCAAATATGAAGAAATAAGCATCAAAAGTGATTAGACAATGTCTTAATAGACCAGTTTAATACTGTTCTCCCACTGCTGTGGTTTAACCATTTACAACACTAGGTCAGTAACCAATGCTTCAGGTCTCCTTTATTTAGGACTTTTGTTGAAAATGTGAGCTCTCTCCTTCTCAGTATATGATGTTGAGGATTACTGTGTAGCTTTCCATGCTACACTGCATCAATAGAGGGTTTCCAAGGACTGATTGCATGGTAAAAAGCAAGAAAATAATGTTATAATGAACTATATTCACATGAGTATCCTGCCACAATTGCCAGGTAAAATATGGAGATGTTTGGAACTTGAGCTCATGTCCCACCTAGCTGCCATTTTTGACAGCAGTTAAAAATTAGGTACTGAGACAATAATAAAAAAGGTTCATATTGCCCTCAAGGGCATTTTTTTCTATTGATGTCCTAAATTTATAGAGTAATTTTGTCAATTACAGGGAGAGGATGATGACAAGATAGGCCTGTACAGCTACAAAGTTCAATCCACCATAACATCTCGGTTGGCCAACACAATGATCCAAGCCAGGATGGTGAATAATGCAAAACGACCCCAGCCCATAGTATTTGATGTGCAAGTCCCCAAAGGAGCTTTTATTGACAACTTTACCATGTAAGTAGTGGGCAGGTATCAGCCCTGTGCTCTGGTAGTGTTCAGTGGGGTGGGAAGGAAGTATTTGCAAAAGCAAAACACCTCATTATTTTACTGGTTCACTGTAATTTTGTAATAAAATTGTAATAAACTTTCTGCCCTGCCCAAAGCACAGGGAAAGTGTGAAGGAGGTGGAGGAGAACAGATCCTCCTCAGAGCACAGTAGTGCTGGCTACTTGAAACAAAAAGCAGGTAAGGAAAAAGATAGAGATCTAGTGAAAGTCAGATTTCATTACTTTGGAGTTGAATAAGAATCTTCTTATTTCATTTCCCACCAGCTTAGATTTCACTGATGTGAAATGAAGAAACAGTTGATTGTAAGGTTGTTTTTTTTCAAACTGACTGTGCTTCTCTCTCCTAGGGATATCAATGGGATAACATTTACCAGCCATATTCGAGAAAAATCTGAAGCCAGAAGAATGTACTCCCAAGCAAAAGCCAAGGGCAAAGCTGCTGGAATAGTCAGGTATAAAGACTTTGGCATATGGGGTTTGCACTGGACTTGTTCACAGGAGAACTGAGGTGACCCATCCCAGGAGGAGATAGATGAAGGGGAATCCTGGGAAGGAAAATTCTCACTTAGAGAGCAGTGTGATATTTAATTGTCATGGACTTAAACTGTGTTTCTGCTTCCATCTTGCTACAACATACTGTGCTAAGAGACCACTGCAGCTCCCTGATATAGGTCACAGTTGGAATCAGACACAGCAAGTGCATCAATCCAAACCAAAATGCAGATAAGCTTTCTTTTTTGTATTTTCTCAAAAATAACCCCATAGCTGACTTTTCAGGAGCAATGCCTTGGATATGGAAAACTTCCAAACCGAAGTGAATGTGCCCCCTGGAATGAGGATCCAGTTCCAGCTTCACTATCATGAAATGATTCGAAGGAGGCTGAGCTCCTACGAGCACATCATCTCTGTCAAGCCAGGACGCCTGGCCAAGCACTTGGAGGTAAAGCAGAGCTGGTGTGTGGAGGCAGAACCCCACAGGTGAATCCTTGCTGAGAAACACCCATGTGTCTCCTAGGATCCCCCATAGAAGAACACTTCATGTGTAGATCAGGGAGACGTCCCTACCCATGGCAGGGTGGTTGGAACAAGCTGATCTTCAAGGTCCCTTCCAACCCAAACCATTCCATGATTCTGTGACTCTAAGAGAAATCATCTTCTGGTCGTGGAGGGACAGTCTTTCAGAGATCATCAGCTCTTATAGGACACTGTCTCACGAAGCTGGGATTATCATGAAAAGCACAGTTCCAAATAAATATCAATATTGTTGTTTTCCTTCAGTCAAGGCAAGTTCACACAAGCACATATCTATGTCAAAGCTTGTTTGCAGATGGTTCTGATGTGAGTCAGTCACGATTCAGGAGATGCCCAGCTGTGCTAGAACGAGAGGAGGCAGGACACATTTGATCCTCACCAGACCAGGTTGCCCCAAGCCCCATCCAATCTGGCCTTGAACACTCCCAGGGATGGGGCATCCACAACCTCTCTGGGTGACCTGTGCCAGTATCTCACCTCACAGTAAAGAATTTCTTTTGTATAACTAACCTGAATTTACCCTCTTTCAGTTTGAACCCATTACTCCTTGTCCTGTCAATAAAGTTCCTGATGGAGAGGCCCCTCTGGCTTCCCTGTAGCCCCTTCAGATACTGGAAAAGTTGCTGTGAGGTCTCCACGGAACCTTCTCTTCTCCAGGCTGAACAGCCCCAACTTTTTCAGCCTGTCTTCGTAGGGCAGGTCCTCCAGTCTCATTATCAACTTCATGGCTCTCCTCTGGACTTGCTCCAACAGTTCTATGTCCTTCTTATGTTGGGAGCACCAGAACCATGTGCAGTATTGTTACTTATTCTTACGCAGTCTTGATCTTACCCTCTTTCTTACGCTCATCTGGAGGTCTCCTCTGTCCTCCACCAACAGACACAAGATGCAGAGTTTTCTGTGGAGAGTTCCCAAAATCCTGGTACCACCCTGGCACTGCTCCATGCTAAATGTCCTCCCTTCCTGCCTTTAGGTGGACGTCCGCATTATTGAGCCGCAGGGACTTCGCTATGTGCACGTTCCCAATTCACTTGGAGATCATTTTGATGGAATCACCACCATCTCCAAGGGAGAGAAAAAGGTAACCAGTCACAGACTGGAAATAGAATGGAAGCTTCACTTTTTATACTTAGCCCTATGCAGTCCTGGCATTTTTTTTATACCTGCTGGAAGCATGAAAAATATGGCAAAAATGTGTCTTTACTGCCATAATTATTTTCCAGGCAGTATTGTTTCTTGGTATACGGGCTCAAATTTATGTCTCATTCACCCACATTCCCAGTTTAGTAAATTATTTCAGAGGTACTATGAGGCTGCATTATGTCTTATCTTCTCAGGAAATTTCAAGTTATCCAGTTAAAACAGAGAAAAAAAAGCCATAAAGTCTGTGTGACTGAACATGTGACTAATTAAAATTCCTAGTGCTCAATTTACAAACAAAAGAGCTCTTGGGGTTTTTTTGGGGAAAAAAATCTATTAAAAATAGTTAAAATCTAATAAAAATATCGATAAAATTATGGGTAGTTTCAACCAGGAAAATGTTAAATAAGTCAATGCGTTACTTACTAGAAATGGTTTGCACAGCTCTAATTGAAATATTTGGTGCTGTAGATAGCTCATGTTTTTGGTGTCACAGTTGCTACTGCTGAATCAACATGTCCAGGCAAACCTTGATGCTGTTTTCCTTTGAAGTCCATTTTCTGCTTAAACTGAGGGTACAAATAATGAAAACAGAAAAGCATTCAGTGAGATTCAGGTGCTTCATGAAGAGATGGACTCCTCATGTTTTCAGTCATCCACTTGTCGCACATCACCTCACTGACTGACGCTCTCTTGTCGTTTCAAGGCTCATGTTTCCTTCAAGCCAACGATGGCCCAGCAACGAAAATGCCCCACGTGCTCATCCACAGCAGTGGATGGAAACTTTGTGGTGCAGTATGATGTGAACAGAGAAACCACGGGGGGAGAGCTGGAAGTAAGTGTTGCTGTCCCACTGGGAAGAGAGGTCTGGGAGTACAAGGATTGCTGTCATTAAGCAAACTGTGCTAAGCTTCATCCTTCAGGAGAATAAGCATGAGAACAGGCTCTGTGTCCAATTGAAAGAACAGAGAGTTTTTAAGTGGGCAGAATGGATTTACTTAATTTATGACTAAGACATGGGCTTACATATAGTCAGGAGCAGACTCCTGTCGTGTCCAAAATCCAGTGTCTTTATAACTAACAGCACTCTGGTGATTTAATGTTGAATCAGAGTCACTGGGTGTTATACCAATATATCACAAGGAGACAACCAGAACATCATTATTTTTATGTTAACATGAAGCTGAGTTATGAGGTTGAATTATTATAGGCAGAACAGTCTTTTTTTTTAATATTTTTCATTCCTCCCTGTTCTAGTGCATGGCAGTTGTCTGAGAATCAGACTTTAATTCATGAAAAGTAAAGACTGTGGAGTATAAATGGTGTAAGGCTGCAGAGACCTGCAGAGCTGGGAGTTAGAATTGGCCAATAAAGAAGAATAGTAAAAGAAAATAAGGAAAAATCATTGGTTCATTAAGAAAATAAGAATTTTCTGCTCTCCTGCTCTCTTGAGTTTTCTGAAATCTTTTCTATAGCTCACTTCACTGTGATATTTTTCTTTTATTTTGCAGATTTTTAATGGATATTTCATTCACTTCTTTGCTCCAGAAAATCTTGATCCACTGCCCAAAAACATTTTATTTGTGATAGATGTCAGTGGCTCCATGTGGGGACTGAAAATGAAACAAGTAGGTGTTTGACCTCTATTGCAAAATGAGCCTCCTGCCAACTTTCCCCACGTACTCTCCCATGAATTCCTGTAACACACTGGCACACAAAATATCTGTTTAATTCTTTACCCTTTACTCCACTGAAAACTCACTGAATTTGGAGAATATTTGGTGAAGCAAAAACTCCACGATTTTACTCTTCATTTATAATATACCTTCTATGTTGAAAGGAAGAGGTGGTGCCATCATAATAAGCATTTTAGCTCTAAATTAAAATTTTAATTGACATCAAAAAACATTTTGCAAAGGTTCTGACCCCTTTTTCTCTGATCTTCCCTATTGAATCCTGGGAAAGTCTCAGTGGGGGTACTACATCCCTGTTTTCAAAATGTGGACAAATTGTTAACAGTCCTCTGAAGAGCAGTAAGAATTG
The DNA here is from genome assembly GCA_013397135.1 of Pachyramphus minor. Lineage (NCBI taxonomy): Eukaryota > Metazoa > Chordata > Aves > Passeriformes > Tyrannidae > Pachyramphus > Pachyramphus minor. The sequence goes on along the minus strand of VYXB01001561.1, from coordinate 225,922 downwards.
TTTAGACAACATAACCCACAGAGGGGGAAAGAAATATTAAAAATAAGAATCTTTAGTCTGCAGAAGGAAACACTTGGAGAGACATAATCAGCCTCTAAATACACAAAAAATTGTTCTGAAAGGGAAAATCATCAACTGACAATCATCCCCACCCAGGGTAGAGTAAGATGGTATCAGGGGAGATTTATACTATATATTGGGGAAACCTCTGTAGTTCTGAGAGGGGAGTTCAGGAGATTGCATATTGCACGTCACTGAAGGGTTTTAAGAGCTGACTAGACAAACATTAGTTGGGGATCATCCAGGTATATTTGAATTTGCTTCAGAGCAGATTGCTTCCTGGGGGAAATCCGTGCTGCAAAACTGGGAGACAGGCTACTTGTCACTTGTTTAAATCACACATCTTTAAAAAGATGTTACCCAGCCTGAAACAACTGCATTGCACACAGAACTAAAACTCCTGAGCTGGTCCAAGCAGTTGCTCTCTCCTGAACCACCAGTGTTGTTCCCTCCCACTTCAGTCCATGTTAGCAGAAGTTTAGCAAGGCTGGGTTGAGTCACATGAATTTAATCTTCCTAATTGCATTTTTTCATGTGTTTCTTTGGTGAAAAGTCCAACTTTACGTAAGAAACGTAAAAGGAAGGAGAGATTTGGACAGCAAATTCTATTTGGGATTTCAGTGTTCACATGACTACTCCTCAGAGGCAACTACTTGCCCGCAGTCACAAGTTAAGAAGATGCTTTTAGCAGGACATACAAACTCACCTTCTCTCAAACTTCTCCTCAGACCATCGAGGCCATGAAGGCAATTCTGAGTGAGCTCCGTGCTGCTGATCAGTTCTCCCTCATCGACTTCAACCACAACGTCCGATGCTGGAGAGACAATCTGGTCTCAGCCACCCCAGCGCAGGTTGAGGATGCCAAGAAGTACATCCAGACAATCCATCCCAACGGGGGTATGAGGTTTTGATTGCGAGGTGCTGGTGGAAGTTAGAGATCACAGGAATGGGTACCTCAGACAGCCTTCAGATTGGCAGAGTATTCCTAACAAAAAGTCTGATTCCCAAGGTGGGAAAAGCATGCCTTGGGGCTAAATGAGAGCAAGAATTACATTTTATTGTGCTAAGGGGTGGGATGGCACTTCCTTCTACTGGAAAAGGTAGGGCAGATAGAACATAAACCATAGAACAGCTGCCTTTAGTTATTAGGTCCTACCTCCAGCCTCACAGATCCCAAAGGTCCTTGAAAGGTCAAGTCCAGCTCATGCCTTTGTAAAGCACATCATAAGCAGCCCAACCCCAGGTTCCCCACTGGCTCTAAATTGTAAGCTAGGCTCTGACTGATGGAGATCCATGTGGCAGCAAACAAACAAAGGGTGATTCATATGTTAAAAACAACGGAAGCACCTGAGAATGGTCATGTGGGAATTAGGGCTTCTCCCCCCACAATGGTGGGATCAATAGCCCAACTGAAGTGCACCTCAGTTGGGTAACAAACAGGCATAGCTGGAAGTTTTCACTGGCAATATGAAGTTACAGATTTGTCCAAAATCATCTGTGTGCTGGGAACAGAAAACCATGATGTTTGGTTTTGTTATCCCATAAGGATCAAGAGGTAAGCTTAGACACCTGCTTCCATCCAGAAAAGCCAGTTTCAATGCAGCATTTTATTGTCTTGTCTCTGGATTCACTGATTTTTTCTTTCTTGACAAAGAAAATACCTGTTATCTGACTGCTTAGCCATCACTGATGGCTCATATTGATTTCTTTGTCTGCCCCTTCTGTACCACAAATCAAACCTTTAGATAAACTCAGCAAACATACACCTCTTCTTGTCCAAGGAATGGGCTCATGGCCAGAAAAGAAAGTTTCTTCATGCCCTCATTCAATCACCTGCCTGCAAACCCACTAACTCTCCCCACAGCAAATACTTTCCAACACCTCAAATGGTTCCACTGGCATTAGTGACGGGGAATGGGAGGGCCCACATGAAGATGTGGATGATAAAGGGAACCAGAGTGCAGGCAGGTGTACCATAAGCATTACAGAGGAGGGGTTTTGCTGCCTTGATCTCAGGTCTAGGCTGTGTTAATTCCACTAAAATCTTAGTACTGATCTGGACTCAACAAGAATCAAACTCATTTTTTCACCGTGTCTTTGACAGGCACAAATATCAACGAAGCTCTCCTCCGAGCCACTTTCATCCTGAATGAAGCCCAAAATTTAGGCATGTTGGACCCTAACTCAGTCTCAATGATCGTTTTGGTGTCTGATGGAGACCCGACAGTAGGTAAGGATCCTGTTTGGGTGGGAAGAAAGGCTGGTGGGATTAGCCTGGGAAAATGCATCAGGCACAAAAAAAAGAATCCAAACAAATTGTCTTTAGTGAGAACCACTTGTTAATCTCCATCCAGGAGAAGCCCAAACGTTGCTGCAGGTACTGCAAAATAGAAATTTGGCATTGTTGTCTAGATTTCCCTAATATTAAGCCAGAGACACTGGAAGAGCACAAATGTGCTCACCTTGCAGGAGACTCCTCTGTTGCTCAGGTGAATGTGCCCCTCTCTGTGTCTCCAAGGTGAGCTGAAGCTGACAACAATCCAGAAGAATGTGAAGCAGAGCATAAAGGATGAATTCTCTCTCTTCTGCCTCGGGATTGGGTTTGATGTGGATTACGATTTCCTGCAGAGAATCGCGACCGACAACCGTGGCATGGCCCAGAGGATTTTTGGAAATCAGGAGACTTCTGCCCAAATGAAGGTGTGTTTCTGACCCACTGCCTCTGAAAATCCCCTGTCCTGTTCACAGCTGTGGAGCTGGGTAACTCCACTGCAAAGAGGGTCACAAAAAGCATCATTCCTCCTGGAGAGTCCTGCAAGATGTCAATTGTATTTTAGCTTAAGTTCTCAGGTTTTTTACTGTCTATAGTACACCCTTTACTTCCCTCTGTAGGATTAATATTCTATAAAACTACCTTAACTATAAAAAAAGATTTTCTGAATTAAAACTAAGGCCTGGATTTTACTTTGGGCCATTTCAACCCTAACAAAAGGCCTGGATATAAATACAAAATGACAATCCAAACCTTGGTAATGTAAGAAAAAGTTAGCTCTGTGTCTTACCTAAGAGCTGACTAACCTGAGAGTGGATTCAGGCCCATACACACTTGTGCTCAAGCCTTTTAGGTCTAGGAAAGCACAACCCAGGAGCTTCTGATCATCCTTTGACTTTCACAAGACTCGGACCAGATATTCTTGCTGTACCCCCTTACAAGTGTACTAAGGTACAAGTGTGAAGAAGTCTGCAACCTCTGAGACAAGGAGAGTCCCTCTTGCTCATTAGGGTTTCAGGTTTTGCCACCTGCTGTCCTTTCAGCAAGAGTGGCACGTGTGGGATGGTCACTTTAGGTACAACAAACTCATTTTTCTGTCTCCTTGCACCCCAGAATTTCTACAACCAGGTCTCCACCCCACTCCTGAAGAAGATTCAGTTCAACTACCCCCAGGAGTCAGTGTCAGATGTCACCCAGAGCAGCTTCCACAACTACTTTGGTGGCTCAGAGATTGTAGTGGCTGGGAAGGTCGACACGGAAAACCTGCAGCACTTGGAGAGCGTCGTCACAGCGACTGCAGTGAGTGAAGGTGTCCCTGGGATACCTGCTCCGAGAATTTGGAGTGGTTCCCTCACTCATGTGTACAGGCCCCCTTCTGAAGGTTATTGTCAGTGGAGTGGGTTTTTCCACTTAGGTTTTGAGTGGGAGAAAACTCATGGGGGGTTTGTCCAACAGTGTTTCACAAAAACTTCAGGTGCAGCCAGGAATAGTCAGGACTTGCATCCTGCAGCCTGCCAGAGGAACTTCCTTCTGATTTATGTACCAATAAGATTCAATCCAGACTAAGACTATGGATTTTTCTTCATGCTTTGTGAAGATGTAGGGATGATCCCCTAAGGCAGCTCCTTTCATGCCTGAACCTCCCACTATTGGGGAGTTCAAGCTGGTGGATCTACAAATGTCTGAAGTCCTAGCACTGCCCTTTGATGCTTTGCCTTGTGGCACATCTGATGAGAATTTCTCCATGTTTTCAGGGCTGCTCTTCCAGGTGGACTGGGATGGGGTGGGAATTCTACTATATCCAGATTCTTCTTTCTGAGGAGGAGCTGAAATATCTACACTCACATAGAGTATAGGAGTTGTCATTTGTTAGTTGAAGGGAAAAAAAAAACCATCAAGTATCTTCAATATTCTTTCCTGCCAAAACACAGTGCAGACCAAGGGTCTGTGGGAGAAAATAGAGTCTGGTTCCTGTTCCTCAGTGGAACTGGATGTGAAAAAGCCTGAGGGGAGGATTACAAACCTCTGTTAAGAGTCTCTACTTTTGGCATGTGGTAGTACCCTCTTTGGATACTGTTGGCAGCTTTCTAAACTACTTTAATCCACTGTCACAAAAGTGTCTTCAACACCCTCTTCCTACATCTCCCCTCCCTGTGGCAGCCAACAGAGCTGGGATTTTCTAGAAGTGACCTAGAAGTGTCCATGGGCAGAGCCAGAGTGGGTCCTTAACCCCAACCACACTAAGAGGGGAGCTCAAAAGCACTTCATTGTCCTGTCTCACCTTCCATTACCTTTATCTCTCATTGGCTGTGTAGGCAAATGCAGAGCTGGTCATGGAAACCCTGAGAGATGTTGAGGAACTCGATGGGTTCATGAAGAAAGACAAATACGCCGATCCTGAGTTCACCAGGAAGCTGTGGGCCTATCTGACTGTCAACCAGATGATGGCAGAGAGGTGAGGAGAGGTCAGGTCAAGCAGACCTGGCTGAGGGATTGATTGCAGACCCTGAGTGAAAACCATGGAGCAGTTCAGTATCAATCCCCTCTGACGCAGAAACAGGTCTCCTGCTGAGACCAGCAGTTGGACTGGGCTTCTTTGAGTCCAAGCCAAAGCCCACAGAAGCTAAAAACAGTCTCCTTATGGAAAGTGCATTCACACAGGCCCTCAGCCTTTCCCTCTCACAGCACCTCCCAGTTTGGCTCGGTGACCACTCCATGGTGGAACTGCCATGGCAGCTGCCCTGTGGAACTTCTAACCACATCCTCTGCTTCTTTTTCTGCCCAGAAACGCAGCCCCCACCGCAGCTTTGAAGAGGAACATCACCAAATCCATCCTACAGATGTCTCTAGACCATCATATTGTCACCCCCTTCACAGCCATGCTGATAGAGAACGCCGAAAAGGATGAGATAATGCTGGCAGACCAGCCCAAGGACCCCAGGAAGGGCTGCTGCTCAGGTCAGTGTCTCATTCTGCCCATTAGTGCATTGCTCATTTTAGCTTTGTTCTCCTAGTGTTGGAAGAACAGCCGTGTTCATTGTTCACCCCAGGTGTCTCCACTTAAAGGATAACCTGTATTTTCAGTGAAAGCTGACCAAATCCTCAGCCACTTTGAGAGCATCTTGCTACACAGGTGCTCCTTGGAGCCATTGGCTTCAGTGAGGACTGAGTGTGCAGTGATAGTTTTTCCAACAAGCCCACAATTTCACAGATTTAACATCATCTCACTGGGGCAGATGCCTCTAGTTCCCTGCCCTGAAGCTGTAGAATTGACTTAAGCATATTTTATCACTTTTAAACTTTGGAAGCTTCCTACATTGTTATCAGTCAGCCGTAAGCTGACATGGAATCTGAGTTGCTGTAACAACTGAGTCCCTTGTTAATTAAACTTCTGGATTTAAACACATTATTTCAATACATGTTCCAAGGACCTCATTATTTACAGCAGCCTTATGTCCAGCTAAATGATGTGGAGTTGGCTTGTTCTGGTATTATACACCAGAGTCAATCTCAAAGCAGTAGCTGTTGACATTCCTGGGTGTCCAGTGCCTCCAGAGTCATCCCTGCACAGCCACGTGCTTCCAATGAAACTTAAGAGCAGCTGCTTTGCACCTTCATCAGTCAGGGATTTGGAAAAGCACAGCTGTGACTGTCAGGAGAACACCAGCAGTGTTACAGAGCCATTGGGAGTAGAAGATTAACCCCCTGAACAACTGATTCTGTTGATTTAAAACCTATTCATGAATGGGAGAATTCACAGTTGGTTGTGAAGGAAGGAAACAACCTATATTACACCAACAGACAGCATCATCCATTTGGATGATTTCAAACTGAATGGGATTGTCGCTGAAATTCCAAGCACACATCCTGCATGCTCAGCTCTCGTGCTTCTGGATAACTATAAAAATGTTCTGGCTCCGTTAGATGGGGTTCTTGTGTCTGACAATTGTTATATTTAGATTCATTTATTGTTCTTGTCTACAGCTGAGACCCAAAGAGAAATTAAATATTACTTACAGTGCTTACTCCAGCTGACAACCACAGTCCAGCCCAGAAATAGCATGTATTGCATTCATGTGTAATCAATTCATTACACACAGCACCAGCTGACTAATTCAGACCATAATTATCTTGATTTAGATAATACAGAGGATTCAAGTGATTTTAATAGGAGATCTCATGTCTCTGTGTTTAATGGAATAGTCAAAACTTAACAGCACTGAAATCAGGGTCAAGGCATCCATGGATTTCAGGGACAGTGGGACAAGTCTCTTGAACCTTAGCAGAGGACAGAGCTTGTAAAAATAATATCCAAGTAAATCTGTGCTAAGGATTGTGCAACACATGGGCTGTACCAAAAAAATTGGCATGTGTAAGGCATGGAATGGGTAATCTGAAATAGAATTTTCTGTCTGTCCTTATAGAACTCCCACCAGAGATGCACTGTGTATCTTCACAGACAGACTGTGTTTTACAGTAAAATCTCTCACTTTTCAGAGGTTGGACTAGTGTTATCAAGACAGGCTGGTTGCAAAACTGGACTGTGCATGGGACAGCTTCTCCATGCATAATAGTCTGTGAAATTAGTGTGACCGGGGAACTCAGAAGTTTTTTGTCCAGTTTTTAGTTCCTGTTCTATCTAGATTGACTTTACACAGGTAACTGTGATGGTAGAAATAGCACTGTAAAAGCAGCCTCTGGCCTGAATTAGGCATAAAAAGAAGAAGATGCTGACAGAGATTTAGAAGATTCAGCTGTGCAATTTTCTGTCCTTTTGTTGTCCCCCAGCTCTTGTTTCCCCTTATTCCTCTTCATAGCAGTAAATATCAGCCAAGACGTTAAAACAAATTGAGTTTCATTGATCATTTAAGATCATGTTGCTTTATGAACTAAGTGGGAGAGACAGGACACTTTCTCTTGCCTCCATCATGGCAAAGGGAGATAGAGTTCTAGTAGAAGGGATGTTATGTTTTAAATCCTTACACTTCTTTGCAACCTTTATGCATGTGGGACATCCCAGGGCATGCAGGGAGAGTCCTACCTTTTTTCAGGCACCTCAGACTCAGGACCCAAGCCAGCAAAGATTTTCCCACATGCTAAATTTTTTTAAGTCAGCTTTTTATTTGGCAAAACACTTAGGCCCTTACACTGGGGGCTTTTTGAAAGTGGGGGCTGCTCACATGAATACGAGTTAAAAAGTCAGGCTCCATTTTTCACCAACAGCTTATGGTTGGTTCATCTGCCTTTGTAAGTCATAACCCACTGGTGGAGATACTGGAGTAAATCCATCCTGGCTTCATTACACAAATCTGTCTGTTGTAAATGGTGTGGAAACCTGCTTTACATTGATTTAAAGACATCAGGCTCTGATCTACTGCAGGGTTCTAAAAATTACACTATTAATATGTCAGCACTTACAGAATCCTAATTATGGCTGTCATCTAACAGGTACTCTAGGATTAACTCCAAATGCACCTAATAACAACAAAGGTATCCCAGCCTGGGCCAATGTCACAGCTGTGCCAGTCAGCTACATGCCTGAGCAAAGGAGTCCTCCTGTGTCCTCTCTGAGCATCAACAGAGGTAAATATACAATATTTCTCCTCAAACAAACACTAGACAGCAACATCCATCATCTAACAACTCATCACCATCACTGGAAGTGTTCCAGGCCAGATTGCACGGGGATTTGTGCAACCTGGTCTAATGGAAGGTGTTCCTGCCCCTTATAGGTGGGTCTTTCAGGTCTCTTCCAAACCAAGCCTTTGCCTTATAAAGTCAAGCTTTTTCTCTATAAAATATGGAGTAATTTTGGCTTTGAATGGATGAACCCGTAAAAAATACGCTGTAAGTTGCAAGAATGAAACTGTTTTGGATCCTAATAGGATCTAAAGCATCTCGATGGCTCCATGTGCTTCCATGTGTGCTTCCCTGAGGCTGGGGCTGCTCCCTCAGCTCAACTTCAGCTTCTCTGCAGTAGCAAAGCCAGTGCACAGTTACTGCTGCTGTAAAATGACAGATGAAAGCTATTGTAAAGTTACTGCTGTTGTAAATGACAGATGAGTGTTCTGTGGTAGATAAAAATCTACCAGTGCACTGATGACTGATGGATCCTGTTAATTCTTGGGCCTTTGCCACAGTTTAGTGCCTAGTTAAAGAAGTGAGCTGTGAGAACCACTGCCCATAAACATGGTGTAACTGCAATAACTTTGTGTGAAACGTGTGTATTCACGTAGTGATCAAACAAAGAGCTCTCAAACTGAGAAGCTGAGCTTCTCAGCACAGCTCAAGGGTTAAACTGAGACTTTGGATAGTAAAAAAAGTGCTTGCAAAAGAAGGTGAGCAAGGCAACAGTTACCCGCCCAACTTATACGAGCATTTTGCACCAGGAGTTCTTTTTGTTCCTTGAAATGTTTATCAGAACAGGCCTTGATATCAAGCTGAGGAAGATCAAGCAGTTGGTGAGAACAAGGAAAAATATTTGAGGGTTTTATTCAAGAGACTCTATATATTCAAAATATTCAAGTAATTCAAAAGCTCCTTGGAGGGTACCTACTCCACTGCTTCCTGTGAAGATATTCCTGCTTAAGGGTATGGGATCTGTCTAGTCCACAGGAGGAGTTAAATACTTCCAAAAGATGAGGAACACCAGTGAATCAAAGGAAACTGGCCTGTTTCACTGTGTCTTTGAGTGGTGACAGGGAGATGTAGTTTGATGTATCTTCAAAATCCTCTGAGCAAAGTGCCTCAGCCTTTGTGTCCCTCCCCTGGCCAGGTGCTGACCTGCTTCTCACACTTGTTTGTTTTCTGTGTTCCAGTTGACAATGACCCACATTTCATCATTCACCTGCCCAAGAGTCAAAGGAACATCTGCTTCAACATCAACTCAGAGCCTGGGAAGATCCTAAACTTGGTTTCTGATCCTGGTACTGGTAAGGGAATAAAACATGTTTTGTTTTACTGCACAGGGAGGAGAGGAATTGTCTGCAGGGGAGACTGTGCTGACAGGAGTGTGCTCAGAGGCTGAGGTTATTTTCTTCCATATCTGGAGTATTGTGTCCAGTTTGGGTTTTGCAGTACTAGAAAGATGTTGACAAACTGGATCAAATTAAGTGGTGGAAACCAACATGATTATGGGGCTGGAGCAGAGGACACAGAGGGAGAAGCTGAGACAGCTGAGTTTGGTCAAGCTGATGAAAAGAAGAGCCATGGAGAGTCCTGTTGCTGTTCTCAACCACCTAATCAGAAGATGGAGCATGGCACATCTCCAAGATGCACAGCTAAAGGACAAGAGGCTACAGAACTGAGCTGCAACAGATGAAATTCAGAGTAGGAGTGAGGATGGCCAAACACTGGGAAAGGAGCCAAGATCAGAGAATCATTTCGTTTGGAAAAGACCATGAAGATCATTGAGTCTAACCATTAACCCAGCACTGCCATGTTTGTCACTAAACCATGTTCCCAAGTGCCACATGTTTTTTGAACATTTCCAGGGATGATGACTCCACCATTTGCCTAGGAAACCTATTCCAATACCTGACCACCCTTTCAGTGAAGAATTTTTTTCTATATCCAATTTAACTCCCTGCCCCTGGCACAACTTTAGCCTGTTTTCTCTTGTCCTATATGAAAAGCAATGAGCATTTGGGGGCAGGTGAAGCTAGGCTGGATTTTGGTACCATTTCTCCACTGCTCTTTCTGCTCCATGCTTTTCATAGACAGTGAGGGACTGAAGGGCTTATGAACCAGCTCATACTCCCAGCAGGACCTAACAGCACTTCCCACCAGATTATTATGCTAAGGAGTGAACAGTAACATCAGGAGGTGGTTTAATAAATTAATTCTTTTCTCTTGGCTGGCAAAATGAGAAAATCATGGAGTCAGGGGAATTCCTGTTTCTGTTGATCCCATGGTGTTTCCTGTTGAGATCAGAACTCCAAGTCTCTAGGCAGTGCTCCAAGATTCAAGCAACAATTCCTTTTCTTCTCTTCACAGGAGTTGTGGTCAATGGGCAGCTCGTCGGGGCCAAGAAAATGGAGAATAAGAAACTCAACACCTACTTTGGCAAAATTGGTTTTTATTTCAAAACCAAAGGACTGAAAGTGGAGATCACCACAGAAACGATAACGCTGAAAGATGGATCTCACGCCATCACACTGACCTGGTCTGACACGGGGCACATCATTAGGAAACAGTAAGTTGACAAGAATTTTTAACTGCTCCCACGAGCACATAATGCTATTTGAGACACCTTCAGGGTTCCTGCCATGACATGACTCACAACATCCAGGAGACCTTCACCTGCAGATTAAGTGTTGGACATGTCGGACACCCTACAACAGCTGTTCAGGTGATGGGATCACCTCCAAAATCTCCATTCATTGTAGCAAGAGCTTAAATTTGTAGGGTAAGATTTGGTTGGTTAAACATGGGCAGGAAGTGTCTGTCTTATTAGGCATTCTCGTGCCAGACCCCTGGGTACCACTCTCAAGGCTCTTGGTTTCTGATGGATCCTCTGGCACATCTGCCACCTCTGTGTGGTTGTTGTGGATACCTGAGAGCATCTCAAGAGGTTTTGTGTGAGCAGCTGAACTGAGCCTGCCCTTTGGTCCCTCTCTGCCAGGCTTCTCATTTCTGTGAAGAAGGAAAGCAACGTTACCATCACCGTGGGGCAGGAGATGTCCTTCATGGTTCTGCTGCACCGCGTGTGGAAGAAACACCCAGTGAATGTTGACTTCCTGGGAATCTACATTCCCCCTGAAAACCAGTTCTCTTCTTCAGCCCATGGGCTAATAGGTAAGGGCTCAGGGCCAAGTGGTGGGAACAATAGGTGGTGGGAGCACTAGAAAGGGTTTTTTTTCTAGATCTTTGAGTGAATTTCAAAATCCTGAGTTGGAAGGGACCCACAAGGATAATTGAGTCCAATTCTTGCACAGGACAAACCCAAGACAGTGCCTGACAGCATTGTCCAAATGCAGGCTTGGTGCCATACCACTTCCTTTGGAAAGCCTGTTCCAGTGCCCAGCCATCCTCTGCATGAAGAACCTTTTCCTAATATCCAAACTAAACCTCTCCTGACACAGCTTCATTCCCCTAATTTGTTGGTGTCTGTATCCTGATGGGGAAGGTGTGAAAATTATTCAAGAAGAGAATGGGGAAAATTGCAATGTCCTGAAACACCCAAGGACACTGCAGAACATCAGGGACCAGGATATTATTCCTTATCCCAGATGGGAGAGCATGTTTTCAGAACAGACCTAACCAGACTTGGTGACACTGTGACAGGGCTTTCCCCACCTGGCTGAACTGCTAAAAAGACTTAATAAATAAAATAGAAAGACCTAAACAAACCCCTTAAACCTTCTTTCTGAGATGATTTCTGTACAAACCTCTGTAATTCATCTCTCCCCTGAATGACAGCCCTTTCTGGCAGTGGCATAAAACAAAAGCAAGAGCTCAGTTCATAAGGAAAATCAGCCTTATAAGCCATGGACCCACTCAAGGCTCCTTTTAAGGTGTGGGAAACCTGAGGAGCAGAGGTTGTTTTCCCAAATAGTCTTTACAGCTCCAGTCTGCTTTCTTAGAACAAGTGTGTTGGCTCACAGAGTTCTTTATTCTCCTGGTGTGGGTGATGCCATTTCACTGGAGACACCGTGCCCTGTGATCCATGAAGGGTTTGGCAGCTGGAACTAGTTTGATTTTCCAAAAAGGCCCAGCAGCAGTTGACATGGAGCCCCAAAGATCTCAAACAAAAAGGGTCCTAAAGCCTTAAAAGATCAGGATGCACAAAGATCTTTAAACCTCTCTCTGATCAGGTCAGTTTGCCTCTGAACCAGAAGTGTCCATCCACCACCAAACACCTGGGCAACTTCCAGAGAAACCACAAGCCATCATGGAAGTGAAGGGCAACAAGTTCACTGTCACCAGGTAGGAATCACGTCTTTATTGCTCTCTAAATCTGACTGCTCTTTAATGATGTCAATGTCTGCAGGTTTATTGAGTCACAAGGATCTTGGGGGGAAAATCCCTGTTTTCTCTCTGCTAATAGTCTGGGTTTAGCACTTGGTAAAACACTTGGAACAAGTTGTGTTCTTTTGTATTTCAAAGAATCATTAAGATTGGAAAAGCCCTCTAAGATTATCAAGTCCAACTGTTAACCCAACACAGATCTACCACTAAACTCATGTCTGTAAGCACCACACCTACATGGTTTTTTGAACACTTCCAGGAACAGTAATTTCCATGGAAGCCTGTTCCAATGATTGAAAACCCTTTAAGCTCAGAAATTTTTCATAATATCCAATCTAAACTTCCCCTGGCACAGTCTGAGAGTCTTGTCCTATTGCTTATTACCCGGGAGAAGATCCCAGTCCCCATCTGGCTAAGCCTGTTCTGCAGAAATTTTTCATAATATCCAAGGGTGGTGGTCCTGAGCCTCCTTTTCTCCAGGCTGAGCCCCCCTGCCTCTTTCAGCCACTCCTCACAGGATTTGTGCTCCAGACCCTTCCCCAGCTCTGTTCCCTTCTCTGGACACACTCCAGCACCTCAATGTCTTTCTTGGAGTGAGGGGCCCAAAACTGACCACAAAATTTGAGCATGAACTGTTCTGTCCTTAGAGCTGCCCAGCAGCTGACTTTGGACTGTCTGTCTGTGTGTAAGTGCCTGGAACCCCCACAAGGTCAGAGAACTGTAAAATTAATTGCACTTTTTCCTGATGGAAGACACAAAATTCACCACTTTGGCTCAACAGTGCCACGGCTGAGCAGGATTATCAATGTCTTCTTGTCTCCTTGCCGTGTTGTGGCTCTCATTTTGGGCGTCCTCTCCCTCTAGGGGTGTGCAGAAGGACTACAGGACGGACCGTGTGCTCGGGACTGACGTGCCGTGCTGGTTTGTGCACAACAGCGGGAAAGGGTTCATAGACGGCCACTACAGAGATTACCTCGTCCCCCACCTCTACAGCTTCATGAAGAGACCCTGAATGCTCCACCACAAAGCCAGTTTAGTACAAAAGAAGTCTTATCTGCTCCTTCATGCCCAAACAACTCCTCTGAACAGCAGCTGTCAGCCTGTCATGCCACACTGACTGGAGGCGACTCCACCACTGTTTGCTTTGTAACTGCTCAGTGTTTCAAAGCCCTGTAACTCCCTTTTCTGCTAAGAAATTAAATCTGTAATAAAGTGACATGCTGGGTTGTAGGAGGTGTCTTGCTCTTGGTGTTGTCTGATTTAGTGGGTTGTAAACTCCACTAAAAATTTCAAGTGTTTCGTAAAATCCATTTCACAGCAGAGCTGTAACAGTGTTGAGGCTCCTGGAGTGTGGGTAACGCACAAACAGGTTTAATAGTTATTTAATACTTTAATTTAAGCAGGTTAAATACACTTTTGTGTTTTCAGACTGCTGGGAAAATGTAAGTTCATACCGTGCCGGACTGGGCAAAAATAAGGAGGTGCATGAAGTAAAGGGAATTTAAAAGAAAAGAAACACGGGCTCTGGAATGGGTTCATGAGGAGGCTCCTGGATTTAAGGATTGGTTAACCAGTGGTGAAGGATGCCCTTGAAAAAATTGATGCTGCCACATTGCAGGAAAATTATTTGGACCAGTTAGACAGCCTCCAGCCTGTTTTTTGTGAGAAATTCAACATCAGAACAGAGTTCATGCACAGACACAAATTCATGAAAGCAGGAGATGTTCAGACTATTGAAATAATCATCAATACTAAAAGTTCTCCTTCCAGTGGGCTTGGCTCCCAAAGGATCCCTTGCTCTTCAGGAACATTCAGCAATGAATGAGATCTGCAGTGGAACAAATATGCCTGTCTGTGCACTGAGAGCTGGATTTAAAACTCTGCTTTCTGGCAAGCTTAGAAAAAAACATTGGCTGTATCCTATTCAGCAGCCCTAATCCAGGAAAGGGACTCAAGCAGTCTCCTTGCCCTCCTGAACTTTGGTTTCCTTCACTTAGGCACTAAAAGCTGGTATGGGATCTTTGTTGCAGCTGTGTCAGGAGTGAGGGGATCGATATGGTTTTAAAGTGTCTCTTCAAAGTTACTCTCAGAAGTGTCAGCAACTTCTTACAAACCATTTATCACTTCTTTGAACTCATCCATCAGCTTTGGACTCCCCAACATCCCACAGCAGCCAGTGCTCCAGTTTAACAAGGCTCTGGGCGGGGAGAGGAAAAACCCAAGTGTGTTTTTAAATCCCCAAATCAGTAATTCCATTTCCTAACCTGTATGTGAACAGGCAGTGAGTAATCATTCTCTTGTCTTCTCCACACAATTGGTAACTTGTCTACAATATTCACTCTAATTTGTCTACTATATTCACTCTAATTTGTCAGGTTCCAGAATGCCAAGTGCAATTTTTTTCAGTGATACAGAAGCTGTTTTGTTCTGTCACTTGCCCCCAGTACTGTGCCACACACCCCCTCTCCTTCAGTACCTGTTCTTTGAGAAAGGGCAGAGCTGTTCACACAGTCCAGGTTGTACAAAGAGCCCAAATTTACAGACAAGTGTATTTTCTGCCTCCAGTTCTCATAACTCTCCATTCTTCACGTCCAGGAACCCTGAAAAGCCACCTGCTGTCCTGTGTGAAGTTGTTTTGGGCTACTTCAGACAGCAGCTGTTTCATTAAACCTCTCCAGACTTCCAGTTTCCTGCAGGGTGCCCCAGAAATCACAAATCAACAAGACAGTGACCTTTCCAGGCAAGGAAAGGGATGAGCTTCCAGAGTCACACAATCTTCAGACTGGACCTTCAGGTAATGAGTTTTATTTTGCCCAGGACAACCTGCATGTTTTTTTCACCCAAATAATGTGGTGCACCACCCAAGCACTTCACTGTGCTCCTTGGTGGATTTAAACCAAGAGCTGCCTCATGCATTTAAAAGGCTGATAAGAAAGACACTGGCCTAAGAAAGGTTTGTGTTTATTTCTGAAGTGCCTTAGAAATTAAACATTGTATAAAATGTAACATTTAAAAAAAAATAAAACAAGTAATGCTGTATCATTTAGCACAAGTAATGTTACTCATGTAGCAGAGCAACAATAGAAGGATGAACAAAGGAAAAGGCTCTGGAAAACCAGGAGAACAACCACCAACTCCTACCTGCACACGCTTTGCCTGGCATCCCAGAAAACCCACAAGTAACATCCATGGAGTAACTCCACACAGAGTCCATATGGAGATAAACTGCATATTAATATTATCAGGAACCCTGACAAACATGCTGGAGAAGCGATGACTTGCATTCCACTACCACCCATGTGCTAATCAAAAATAAACTGGTGACAACACTTAATAAACCAGACCATTCTTACAGCATCCAGGGAATAATCACTTGTAGCACTGGTACCTTCCTGCTATTCCCCTAATCCCTTCCCTTGTTCCTACAGCCAGGGCTGTGGATTGAGAAGGGTGTTGTTTAAACTCCACTGGCTCTGACACACTCTGCCTGCCTGTAGGTAATTCTCTCTTCTGGTCCTGCTCACAGACTTCAGTAAATAAAATACTCCAGCTTGCAGCTCTCTCCTATATTTTATAACAGGAAATTGAAGCAAATATTATAACTTTGATACAGAATCAGATGAAAAATCTCCAGTGATAATATTTCCACAGACATGTCATGTAACAAATCCATAGCTATCTTTAAATAGATCAAGTTTGCTTCTGCTAATTTCTATATACATTATAAATACACACACAATTAAAACCCTGACATGGTAGAGTCTTGTGCCTGCCTGAAAGATGTCAGAAAGATGGTTTTGGAAACCAAAATCTTCTCTGATCCATGATTAGCACCTCAGGTGAGTTTGGAAACATCTTCATACGGGATATCTTCGACCCGGCGTCCTTTTAAAGGTCCCTGGAGAACAACAGAGCAGAAGAAATAAGGTCACAATATAAAATTGTTTGTTTCTTGAATTCCCAATGGGGAGTTTAAAGTAAGAGAGCCAAAAGGGATCTGTTCAAGGCACAATATTCCCTGTTCCATTATTTTCAACCTGACCAGAGAATGTGAGAGGGCCTTGACACCGTCCCAGAAATCCTTTCACTTTCAGGACAGATTTTGTGTCAGTTAAAGTCCTTGCAATTTTGGGGCAAAACATAATCAGCTGTTTTGAATTAATTCACTGCTGTGAATTTATAAGTAGTAAAAGATTTAATTTTGAATACAAACTAATATATAAAACACCTAAAAAAATCTGGTCCCCCTACAATCAGTGAGAAAATCCTCACAGACTTCACTGGTTTCCACTTAAAAGTAGTTTCACTCACTTTTAATTTACATTTCAGAGTTCATAAAGGAAGGGGAAACATCAACACTTACAAGCATCAGAGCGAGTAAAGCCTTTGCTTTCCAAGGCTAACATTAACATGATCCTTAGCTCCAGCCAAAGCTCCTTCTGTCATCAGGGCATCTTCCCAAACAAATTCTCCAGAATCCAATCTGGGCTGAGTTTCTGCAGCCCTTCTGTGAATGGGATCTACCTCTTGCAAGGTACGTTTAGGAAGTTTGACTTTGAGCCTCTCTGCTTTATCAATGAGTTTAAACATTGGTTTTGCAGAGGGGAACAAAGAAGGAGACACAGACATGATCACACGGCCTGATTTTAGCTCAGAGAAAAGCGATTTATAAAAAACTCCAAACAAACAAACAAACAAGCCCAAAACAAAAAACCCAAAGCTAATTGCTAACCAGGAACAAGACAACAACTCAGCACATAAAACCTCATGTTCAGCCTGGAAAAGGCAGGAGAAAATTGACCTCCTCCTTGCATATTTCACACTTTTTACCTTCCCACAAAACAGTACAACAGCCATGTTCAAAACAAACACACAAAATATTTTCCAAGTCTCTTTCAAGTTCAAAACTTGCTAAACTCAGCATCCTGGCATCTCTTTAAAGGAAAACAGCAGAGAATTAGTCTGTGATGGGGGATATGTGGCTTTTCTCCTACTGGTTGGGAATAGGTGTGGGGTGACCACAGCACTCTGTACACCATAAATCCCACCTGTAAGACAGGATTAAGGATAACCTGGTTCTTTGTGAAAGCTCTCATGTACAGATGGAAAGATCTACACAAATGAGAGCTTGCAGTGTTTGATACTTACAGAGTCAATGGTTATTGTCACTGAGAACCTCTTCTCATTGATGGATTCCAAGATGCCTTCATTTCCCCTGTACCCACCGTTTAATACCATCACTTTCTTGCCTGAAATAAAACCAGGAAAAGAGTTACACAACTTCTTCTACGGAGTTGTGTCCGAGTTCATTGACAGCTGAGAGAGAGGTTTCTCCCAGCAGCTCCGGGAAGCAGCACCAGCTTTGCCTCCCCATTTCCAAAGGGCAGCTCAGTGTGAATCCCAAAATCCTACATCTTGTTTCCCTGTATGCTGACAGTGCTCTGCCTACTGCTGCCCTCAGATGCTACATACAAACATTAGTGTGTACCAGCCAAAAAAACACCAGTGACCCAGACAGCAGGTGAGGTCAGCTTTGCTAAGTACCCATTGTTATTCCAGGCATGACTTTGGAGGGAAGTTACAGGACCAAGGGCTCTGCAGGGTTCCCACATGTTCTTCCTGAAGAGAGATGCTCTCATCTCTTCAACTGAACTGATTCCTAAAGCACTGCTGGTCTTCCCAGAAAAGACTCCAATTCTCATACAAAAGGACAGTGAAGACTGGAAGGGACCTCTAAAGTTTGTCTACTCCAACCCCTCTGAAATGATCTGGGACATCTTCAACAAGACCAGGTTGCTCAGAGTCCCCTGTAACCTGGCTTTGAATGTCTCCAGGGATGGGGCATCCACAGCTTCCCTGGGCAACAGGTTCTAGGGTTTCACCACCCCCATCTTAAAAAATTTCATCCTTATACCTAGTCTAAATCTACTCTCTTTTAGTTTAAAGCCATCACCATTTGGCCACTGTCCTGCTGCTACATGCCCTGCTAAAATGTTTGTTCCCATCTTTCTTATCATCTCCCCTTAAGTACTGGAAGGGCCTCTAAGGTCTCCCCAGAGCCTTCTCTTTTCCAGGTTGAACAACCCCAGCTCTCTCAGCCTGTCTTCTCAGGAGAGGTTATGGTACCTTCAAGTGAATGAATTATAATTAAGCTGAGAACAGAAGCAAACAGCCATACCTGGTGCTGGTATTACAGTTTCTAGATGTGTCTGATCAAGCTTCAGTTTGTCTCCAGAGTCAATCACCTTCACGACCGCTGTGTATTTGTCAATCACTTCCTGTTGTGAAAGCCAGAGGACAGTCAGAGAAATAAAATATTTTTCTCTAAGTTTACAATTCAAAGTTAACAAACTTTGAAATCATGAGCCTGTACTTCTACATTGTCAACAGCAGCAGGGCCTTCTGAGCTGTGCCAAAAGCCTCCAGCTTCCACAAACTACTGACTGGTCCCACCCTGAAGTGAAGTCCAGATTAAAAGGACTCCTCTTGAGCATCAGGGACTGGTCTAATTGGTCACTAATTCTGTAATCCTTGTCTGAAGATTTTATCAACCTTTGGGTCAGCTACCTTAGCTATTCTCTTAAAGATGGAGAGTAAAATAGAGGTTTCTTTTCCCCATGGGAGACTGAGCTGACTGGAAACTGCACTGGGATCCTACCTCTTAATGAGGCAAAATGTTACTGATCATCCCCACACCTGGCATAAACCTTGTTCCACTTCTCCTCTCCAGAGCTCAGTGGAAGCCAAGCCATTGGGACACACAAATCCTCCCAGATGTCCATCCAAAAAGCTGTAATTTTCAGCTCTGTGCACTCTTGTCAATCACTCAAAAAACATCTGGTTGTCATTTTGGGGGCTCTTGCCAGACTGTTGAGCCTTAGACTACCTAATACACATCATTTCACTGGCAGTGGCTAAAAGAAAGGCAAGATTTCCAGTCTGGAGATTTTGCATGCAAATGAGATCCTGCAGCTTAACTATCAGTGCAGAACTGACTAGTTTCAGCCTAAAATCCAACTGCACTGCTCTTGGTCATATCACACTGACACAGTGACTGTTCTCCAGGATGGATGTGTCAACAGGGACAAACCACACAGGACAAAACAGCACTTAAAAAAGGATCTCTAAGAAAATGACATTAAACCAATTCAGAGCTTCCCTCCCTGCCCAGAATAAGTCCCAATGAAGAGACTTCTGAGGTGACATTTCAACCCCTAACAGTGTTGACTTCAGGATGAACAACTTGCACAGTGAAACAAAATTTCAGAAGTCACCCTGTAGCAGAAAAGTCAAACCATCTTACCTTAACAACCGCCTTCTTCTTGTGATACTTCTCTCCAAGCTTCTTCGTTACAATTTTTACAATGATTTCCTGAGACATTTGAAAGGAGAGAAAAAATAAAACAAAATGCCAAAACATACAAACAACTCCACAATCTAAACTAATTGTAAGTTCAGGCTGCTCTGAGTCAAACCCCAGACTGAGTAGCAGAGTGTAGGAAGCAGGGTTAGAAACGATGTGGCTTTCAGGAATCTATCTTTATTCTCAAATTATTGCCTCAAAGTAGCATCTCTCAAGACTTTTTTGGTGTTTTTTTTTTTTTACAATTACAATTACACTTGAATTCAGGACATAAAGTGACAGACCAGAATGGGTCAAGAGCAGGAAAGGGGAAAAAAAGAGTGATTTTAGTTTGGAATCTGCTCTACACAAATCAATAGTGGCTTTAGAGATGCAGAACTGACTGTATTTGCTGTAATAATATTTTTTAAGACACTTACAGGCTGTAACCAGTAGTCTCTTCGAGCTGTTCTTTTCTTCTCCTCTTCAAGCTACAGAACAACAACAAATAATCACCATTTACTTCCTCCTACTTCCACTGCAGCTTTCCCACGCCTTTTAAAAGCTGAACCAATTTTCCAGCCCCACATCAAGTGGGGAACAAAAAAAATCCCCAAACCCTAAATAAGGATAAATTAGTGTGTACTTGCTGCATAAAAATCAATCTTATGAAATTCAGGAATCCGTGATACAATTATGGTGATTCGTATTGGTTTTTGGTCAGGTGTTTCTAGATATTTTCTTCTCTTGCAAAATCTGTATTCTTTTAGTTTCAACACCTCAGTCAGCTGGGGAATAGGCACAGTTGAGCAGTAGGAACCAATTCTTATGGGGAAATAAAATTATTTTGCCTGGTAAGATGTGAAAGCCTGAATTCCACACGTACCAAAGGGCTGAGGTCACTTCAAAGGGACACCCTGGTAGAGTGGACACTGCCATAGGCATGGGGACACACAGACACAGATCCTGCATGGTTATTACCTCCATGATCTCATCCAAAGCAGATTTCTTCTTCTTCTCTTTGGGCTGACTAGAGCTATGAGCTGATTCTTTTCTTTTAACTGCCCCCTCCACCATCTTCAGTGCATTCTGTCCAAGGACACTGCTGGAAGAGTAAGATGGTGTTTTCACAGAAGATCTTACAATCTTTCCTCTACCAAGACACACTTGAAGAACTGGCTATGCAAAAAGGCCTAATCTGCCTCATTTCAGTTGTGCCAGTCACCTTCCAGACCCTGCAAGATCAGTTCCTCTAGAACTGATCTCCTTGGGGTGCAAACTCCATGTCCACTCAGGGTTGCTGCTGGCAGTCCAGGAGAATGGACACAATTTAATGATCAGTTCACCACTGCACAAGCAAAGAGTTGATTGAGAAGCTGAGTTCAATGGAGAAGACAAAAGCCAGGCTGTAAATAAGGTTTTCATATTTGAAAGAACAAACGTGTGGCTTCAGAGAAACCACCTGGACAGAGGAATTCTGAGACATGGCAGATGTCTAGAACTCCAGACAGGGATACTGAACCCATCTGGCAATGGGAGAAAACACATGGGAATCTGCAGAAAAGGGCTCCATCCCCAGCAAACAAATGTTACCTTCACCATCATATTCGAAATAGGCAAACAGCCTAAAAAGTTAGAAAAGAACAACCAATGCAAAAAGTTACATATCAGGGAACATCCAGGTTAAGTGAGAACTGCCAACAGGCAGCTTGAGTTCAGCCATTTCTATAAAAGACATCTGAATGCAGTAAAAAAAATTAGGTGTTATCTCACACTGAAAGATGAAGGCAGCTGTTGTAAGGTGACAGTAATGCAACATTAATATGGCTTTAGGACAAAATTCCATGTTCTGCCTGTGGTGAGGATGTTGGATATACTCCCAAAGGGAAGATACCCACTGGGAATGAAGATACAGAAATTGCAGTAGAAGCAACTTCGAGAGAAAAATTGTATTTCAGAGCAAGTCTGGATAATCACAGCAGAGTTTGAGAAGAAACAGCACATTAAATTACAAACCAAATAGCAAGTACTTAAAACAACATCTAACTCAGGGCAACATACACTTAAAAACTTAACAACTGCAGTGCCTATATTTAAGAAGACAAACACATCTAGCTATGAGGTTACTAAGGGATTCCTGAGTGTAAATAGCAAAACAAATCTTATTTAACATATTTATTAAGGACCCTGGGACAAAGAGTCAAGAGACCAACAACATTTTGGTGTGTTTGGGTGTGTCAACAATATGGAGGACTGAAGGAAGAATTTGGCACCAAAACAGATTGGTTTATCTTGAAAATCATATTTTAAAACCCACAGCATTCAACAGCACATTATGTAAGCTCAGGTACTCTGGAAAAGTTTACTTTGATTGCCTTCTCTCTATTGGGAGCTGTTAAGAACAAGAGCAGAAATGGGTCTGGCTACAATCACAGGTGACACTTACTAGTGTGGAGCAACCACGAAAGAGTCAAATGCAATGGAAACATCAAGACAGCCAAGCATCAGTGCCTGGAATAAGCCACAGTGATGTTCCACTGGCTGCATGAACAAATTCAGTCAGATCCCCTGTTCAAGATCAGCTGAAAGTAGAACAAGGACAAGGAAGGGATAGTCAGGGGGTGAGGGGAATGGGGAGATGAGCAGTGGGCAAGGCCTGGTTGTACAGTGAAGGCTCAGGCCAAAACTTCTCTCTACAAACACAGTGAGAAAGCAAACATCAGAGAGAAAAAGAACTATTCATTTTAAAGGCACATATCAACATGACAGCACCTGCTCTAAACTGACCATGACAACATTCACCTGGGAACTCACAAACAAGGTCCAAACTACCAGCACAAACAGCTTCTGAAAGATCCTCCCCTGGGACTGCAGGGCTGGGGAGACCCCAGCTGTGCACAGCGGAGGCTGCTCAGGTTGCAGACATTGGTACCCTTGCAGTGCTGCAGACAGGAGCCAATGACCTTGACAGTGGCTTCTGCTTGTTCCTTAATTAGAACCACTCCTAATATTACTTGTCCAATGGGTGAGTTAAGCAGGGATTTAAGGATTTAAGTTCCTGAGGGAACAAAGAAAGCTCAGGGCTCAAGGTCAGTGGGCATCAGGAGCCATACCCACAGTGGCAGTGAAAACTCCCAGCTTCTTGTCAGCCACAGGACGAGGGAAGAAATGCCTCCCCTCTCACTCCCCTCCTCAGAAAGGCTCCAACCCCATCTCTGTACCCAACTACCTGTATCTTCACACTCTCCAAACTCCACCACCCACCACCTATGATCTCCTGGTCCCATTTCTGCAGCACAGTCAGGAAACACAAGTGCCATATGTTTCCATAGCTTGTGCTGTGAGCACAGAAGGTGGGAAGCAGGGAAGTCCTTCTGCACACTGTGCTGGGGAACTGGAGATCAGGCTGAACTCCACTGCTCCTCAGGAACAGCCAGCAGCTGCAGAACACACCTGTACAGGGAAGCAGCTTCCATACATGACTCTGAAGTGATGCCTGAATCACCACTTTGCCATGATGTGCTTATCCAAATTTTGCTTCTACACTGCCATTACAAAATTTACAGACAAGTATCTCTCATATGCTATGAATAAATTAGACTACTGGATACATGATTTCACATTCAGCCAAGTTTTAGCTCACTGAAACTATTCAAGGGAGTGTCTGCATTAAGTTTCAGACTCACCTTAATCACAACGCAGTGCTTAGGGATAATTTACTCATTTTCCTCAAAGCCTGAAATCTGTATCTGTTATTGCAAAGAACTGCTTTACTGTCTCATTTTCTGCCTGGCATATATCCCATCAGATACCTTATCTAAGAGCTGAGTGTGATGAGAGGAAAGCTTTCCTTTTACCTGCAAAACATTTAATTACAATATTGCCTCACACGAAAAGATGTATGATCATCCAACAGCCCCACAGACTGCTGTAAGTCAGTATTATTTGCATTATTGATCCCTTTCGTCCTGCATTGCTTGTGGTTATGTGATGACAATTAAATTCAAGAGCTTTAGGAAGATTTATTTCAGGTAGAGTCAGTTGCTTAAACGATGACCAGAGGAAGTATTGTCTCCAATTAGACAAGGCAATCAAACCTTTTAGGAATCAAAATTAACAAGTCATGAATATCCATTCATAAAAGGCAGCTGGGACTAGATGGCATCACTTCAAGTGCTTTGGCTGGATCCCTTTTCCATCCTCCCTTGGAGGAACCTGTACCTGCCTGTTACCTTGTGGGCATCTGCCATGAACCACGTGAATTCAAGAAGGCTCCTCACAGCACAGATTTAAGATACACCCATTCACCCATTTTAAATACAGAAGGAACCACTTCTGAATAACAAGGTAGGATGAGAGATTAGAATCCAAATATTTCAGGATGAGACACATCTTCCTGCCCATACAAACATCACCGTCATGGAAGTGCTTTGCAACAATAAGAGTTCCCTTAAATTCTTTTCTCACCTTGTTTTAGAAGATGCTGCGATTGAAGTACTTGCTCCTTTGTTTAAATTAAATGTAACTAAAAAATAAAAAGACATTACTCTATTTCTATCTTTAAAAATAACTGCATTGAAGGATGTTTAAATTTTTAATATCTGCAAATAGAAAAGATCATAAACTTGAAAATGTTTACTAATCTGTATTTTGGTTCAGCTTTTAAAATAAATTAAAATTTATACAAAAAAATACACTGCATTTCCAAATTTGAGTTCTCTTTATAACTGATCTCAAAGCACTTTATGAGGCACTGAGCATGCCTCAAGTGCTCATCTCATTTGAATCACAAAATCAGCTTCAGTAGGTTCTAGAAAATTACATCTATCAAAATCTGATTACCTTTTTCTTCCTCATTTTCTCTGTTCAGTTCAGTATAGACAGGCATTTCCTGCCAATAAAACACAAAACACATTTCAAGATTCAAACAGAAAACCAAGCCCAGATATAATTTCTGGTGATCATTGATTAACTCAGTTTTAAAGATTACTGCAAGATTATCACAAGTAACTGTAATATTCAACCTGGCTTGATTCATAAAAGATAATACATTGGAAAGCACTATTTCATTACAGCCTCCTGTGCAAAATTCTCTAATTAACACCCCATACAGAGATCCTGCCTAAACTTGCTCAACTCCAGCATGAAAGGAAAGTGGCCTTGCTGTAGCAGTTTCCTCTGTCTGAACCAGCATGATCTGCCTGATTTCTGGACAGACTGATAACTCCAAGCAGGAAATTCTGGTATCTTTCCAAATTTTTAGCACTGAAGGCTCAGACCATTTAAATTTCAATTAATTTTAAATTAAGAAGCAGATAATTGTATACAATTAAATGTGATTTAAATGTACCTATCAATACCTAGGATCAAATTTGAGGTTCCAGCCCCAGGCAACAACATGTATGGAGGTCATGGAATGATGCCAAATAAACATCTCCCAAATAACCACACTGGCACTATCAAAATAGAACTCTTCACTGTGTGGATTTGATTATGCCAGATTCCCCTGGCTGTTTATCTCAACCTCCCCAGTGTACAAGGTACTTGTTATCTGCAGACCTACGAGTTGCGAAATACCATAAATGAAAACACGTCATGCTGGCTACTGGATTGTTTACTCCCCCCTTCCTAAACTCAAGGGTGGTTTTTAAACCACTAATCACATGAAGAACAGTAATTATTACTCCTTTAGTACTAAAGCAAGCTGAGTACAAAGTAACTCCAAGCTAGGAAGCAAAGGAAACACCAGACAAAGGATCCCAGCAACACTGAATTCCCCATTAACTCAACCACGAGGAGTTTCGAGCTGAAGGTTCACACATAGTGCAATTTTCCTCACCAGTTCTTTCCCCTCCAAACCTCTCCTAACTTGTTGTTCAATGAACTTAGCAGTTTTTTCTTCATCATCAAGGTCCTGTTTCTTCTTCCTCTCTTGTTCTTGTTGCCTACGAATAGTCTCAGGGTCCCTGTCGATGTACTGAATGTACCAGCCTTTGGGAGTCTCATCAACCTTGCAAAGACCTAGAAAGTCAACACAAGATAAAATAAAGATTAATTCCTACACTATCAAGATCATTTCAGTCCATGTTCACCATAACAATGCAGACACAATACACCCCTTACTGGATGGCTAAAATTGACTTTGAATTACCTGTAGCATGTGCTTCTGACCTCCAGCTACCCAGATCTATTTGGAAATAAGCCAGAGTTGTCATAAAGTGGGTAAAGTGTTTTACAATACTTTCCTTATTGAAGAAAATGTTTCCTGCCCACTGAAAACAGAAATCTCACATGTATAAACAACATACACTAATAGCATCATGCTAAAGGAAGTGTTCCAGTGCTGCGTTATTGTTACTGACTCTGGCTAGAGTGACTTTCCAAACACTCCACGACTTCTGCATGTATCCTGTAGGACAGGGGCAACCAGAGCCAAAGTAAACTTTCTGTCACCCCACAGTGCCATTTAATCTCTCTTCCTTCCACTGAGCACAGAATTGCAGAGCTCAAGCTTTAACCCTTCCATTAGGCCAGCAGTGAAAATAACTGCTTGCTTCTTGTCACCTCAAATATGGAAGGATTCTGCAGTCATAGGGAGTGTTCTAGGTTTCCTTTTTAAAACACAAGTGCCATATGGTGATTTAGAATTTAGCAACACCTCCAGCAAATACAGACCAGGAGATGAAACAAGGAAAGGCTCACAACTGATGTACTTATCGAGGTGGTTAGCACAGAAATATGTCTGGAAATCTGTCAATGTATATACAGGAACAGAGAAGAAGAAAGAAAAAGGAAACAGAACTAATACAAATATTTACTGATCAATTACCAGCAATTCAATTACCCAATAATTTTAAGACTTCCCAACCCCACTCACCTTCTCTCCCCAGCCATTTTGTGAAGTCAGTCAGTGTCTCCCACTGTGTGGCATTCATGTGGATGTGTTCTCGATGGCTGATGTATTCGTTGTACACGATATTATTGTGGACTCTCTTTGTTCCTGAAATATGGAATTATTGTTATTAAATACAAGTGTGGAACCCAGGACAAACCAACCAAAATGTCTTGCACTGAACCAACAAAAGACATTAAAAACAAACAAACAGCAAAATATTTACCAAATCGCCTCCTGAGCAATTCTAGGAAATCATTTCGGAACTCCCTTGGGGGGATAAAAAGAAAGGATTTTAGCAAAACTTTGACAATTATGATGCAATTTTCTGTTGTCATTAACAAATAAACATCT
>VYXB01001561.1:182511-194456 GCA_013397135.1 Pachyramphus minor | reverse complement strand
AGGGAATTGGGACAGGCAAGAGTTAAAGGACGGGTCTGTGCACGGCAGGAGACCCAACTCTGATCCAGGAATGGTGCAACCTCCTCCGCTTCGTTTTAATCGTTTCGAAAAAACCAGTTTCGTTATTTGAATCCTATTATTATTATTATTATTATTATTATTATTATTATTATTTATTTGCCCTTCCGATGCCCCCGTTTGCCCCCTGTCGTTACCCAGGGCGATGGATAATTAATGAATTAAATTTCCCCCTGTGCTGGGCACTGGTGAGGCCACACCTCGAGGGCTGTGTCCAGTTCGGGGCTCCTGAGTTCAGGAAGGACATTGAGGTGCTGGAGCGAGTCCAGAGAAGGGCAGTGGAGCTGAGGAAGGGTCTGGAGCACAGGTGCTGTGAGGAGCAGCCAAGGGAGCTGGGGGTGTTTAGCCTGGAGAAAAGGAGTCTCAGGGGTGACCTTATTGCTCTACAACTCCTGACAGGAGGGTGCAGCTATTTGGGGGTTGGTCTCTTCTCCCAGGGAACAAGTGACAGGATGAGAGAACACAGTCTTAACCTGCACCAGGGGAGGCTCAGTTTGGACGTTGGGAGGAATTGCTTCACAGAAAGGGTGATTAAACTTTGGAATGGACTGCCCAGGGAAATCGTGGAGTTGCTGGGGAAGTGGTGGAGTTGCTGTCCCTGGAGGTGTTTAAGGAAAGACTGGACATGGCACTGTGCCGTGATCTGTTTGACCTGATGTTGTTCAGTCGTAGGTTGGGCTTGATGATCTTGGAGGTATTTTCCAACCTAATTGATTCTGTGATTCTGTGAAATTGTGTAGATGAGGGAAGGAAGGAGGTGTGCATACAAACCACGGGTCAGAGTGACTTGTCCCAGCCACAGGTGTTTTTTAAGAGATCTTGACTTTACACCTCTCTGAAAGGGACCTGTCCTTGACATGTGTTGGTTTGCAGGAGAACTACTGAACTACCCTAATTTCTCCTTCATTCCTTTTTAGGGGCCAAGTCAGGAATATGGCAACGCTAAAAGACAGTAAGTACAAGTTTTTACAAGAAAACCATATGTTAAAATGCAATTTTGATTAGCTTCTCTTGGGTAAATTGATTGTGATACACCATAACGTTGGTATGTGGCCTCGAGCCCTTCTTCTGCTGAACAGTTGTCCTTCAGGAAAGGCTTTGCTTAAGGTGATTTTGGCACCAGTTTAGATATCATCTCATAGTTTTACTCAAACATATTTTAAAAATAATTTTATCATATGTGCTAAACCAGATTTTTTCTCACCTCTGAGAATTAATTTAGGTTCTTTTATGCTTATTTCCTTGTGCTTTTATGCAGCATTTGGGGAAAAAAGGTTGACTGAATGGTTTTGTGTGATAATGGCTTTGATAAGCCATTACTCACAGATTCTTACATGGGGATATTGCCATGGAATTGTGCTTGTCTGTAGGATAACCTGTTTTGTTTTCTTTTTACATGGGTGTTTTTATGAATCTTATTTTGCCACAGCCTCAACAGGGAAGGAAATTAACTCTGTGTCTTCAGGGTCTGCTTTTTGTTTGTTCCTTCCCCTTGTCATCTGGGAAAGATGACAATATACCTCAAACAATGTATTTGTGAAACAGGTAGATGTGGAATTAAAGAGATAGTAAATTGACTTTATGTTGGGCTAAATATTAAATAAATGCTGTATTTAGAGGAAAAAACATCTCCATTGTAAAGATGAATTTGTGTTAGCCACATTCCTCCTCTTACTGCTTTCTCACTGCAAACACTGAGGGCTTTTGTGAGGTTTGTTTGTGCACTGTTTGTTTATTTATTTTTTCTTCATTGGGGAACATGGTGAAATGTTTTTGGATGGCTGTTGCTGGCATTTTATTGTTTGGTTTTTGAGTTATTATGCCCAGAACAGCCTGTGACCTTCAACTCTGAACTTTGTAGTCACCAGGCGTTTGAAGTCCATCAAGAACATCCAGAAGATCACCAAGTCCATGAAGATGGTTTCTGCAGCCAAATATGCACGAGCTGAGAGGGAGCTGAAGCCTGCAAGGGTCTATGGGACAGGAGCTCTGGGTGAGAGAAAGCTCTTGCTCTGTGGGATGTGGGAGCAGAAAAGGAGGTTTTCGTGGTGGTGATAAAATGCTGAGACTTTTTAACCTTCCAGTAGTTTATTTCCAAAAGAATTTGCATCTCTAGGCCACCTTGAGTATTCCATGTAAGTAGGTTTATGGAAAGTGGTTCGATTTTAAGAGTTCTAATCTGAAATTCATTATGATTTCTAAACTTTGTGTGGTGACATGGTTCTTTTTATTAGTCTTAAAAGCACCACAGCTCAGAATTTCCAACCTGAATCTGCCTGTTAATGGAATTGTGTCAAATCTCTGTAGCACCCACAGCTACTGCCATACCCTCTTGTGAACTCTTATGCTGCACATGATCCTGGGGCACTGGACTGGCACAGTGAACTTCACTGAGTGATGACACTGATTGTGTGACATCTGGTCAGAGATGGGGCTGGCTTTGACTTGTTTCTTGCTCATCTCTGGTCTGATCTTGTGCAAATTTAAAGGATTGGGAGGGAGGTAAAATTCTGTCTTCAAAGATTTGCAGCCCCTTTAGAACTGGTTCTGGTTAGAATAATGCAGAAGTATTTTTTTAAGATTTGTTTACTTCTTGGCAACCTTGAAAAACTTGACCATCTTTTTTTTTTTCTTTTTTAGCTCTTTATGAGAAAGCAGAAATAAAGGCACCTGAGGACAAGAAGAAGCACCTCCTTATTGGTGTGTCCTCTGACCGAGGCCTGTGTGGTGCTATCCATACATCCATTGCTAAAACATTGAAAAATGAGATTACCAACCTCTCAAATGCTGGGAAAGAAGTTATGGTGGTTGGAGTAGGTGACAAGATCAGAGGCCTTCTTCAGAGGTAAAAACTGAAACCATAGAAGGGTTTATTCTGGAGTTTTGATTTTTTTCTGTGGTAGACGTTTCAAGGCTGCTTAGAAAACTGTGTTGGCATTGGCAGGAAATTGCATTTATGGGAACTGTACTAAATTAAAGTTCTTTTAGAAGAAATCTGCGAGTATCCTAAAAGGGGTTTAGATCATCTGGATATTTGTGAAACTGCTGCACAGCGCTGTTATATTTTTGAAATAAATGTCTGGCCACTGGCACTGTTACAAGTGTGTGTATTAATAAACTATCATAATTTAACTGAAAAATAGCAAAATTTCTCTCAGACCCTAATTCAATAAAATGTTTAGTTCTGAACACTCCTAATCTACAGTAGTAAGTCAGATTTGCTGCCTTGCTGTACTTCAGAGCATCCACATCTGTTCTAACACAGATTTGTTGCTGCTGCAGGACACATGCCAACTATTTCCTGCTGACATTCAAAGAAGTGGGACGGAGACCTCCAAGCTTTGGAGATGCTTCAGCCATTGCTTTAGAGCTGTTGAACTCTGGGTATGAGTTTGATGAAGGCTCTGTCATCTACAATCGCTTCAGGTAAGATTGTCCTGAAACTACGCTGGAAAAATACTGGGTAGAAAGCTTTAAACAGCACATTGGCCCAGTGAAGTGATATCAAAACTGACTGTGACTTGTCATCTTCACTTCTTGATTTTGTTGTGTGGGAAGAAACTGTTGGTTTATTTTTTTTCTAATAGCTGTGGTTGGAATTCCCTTTTGAACTTGTGTAGTGGGTGCTGCTATATTTACAGTCAGCATGTCGTTATATCCATGTGCCATCCAAGNCACAGATTCTTACATGGGGATATTGCCATGGAATTGTGCTTGTCTGTAGGATAACCTGTTTTGTTTTCTTTTTACATGGGTGTTTTTATGAATCTTATTTTGCCACAGCCTCAACAGGGAAGGAAATTAACTCTGTGTCTTCAGGGTCTGCTTTTTGTTTGTTCCTTCCCCTTGTCATCTGGGAAAGATGACAATATACCTCAAACAATGTATTTGTGAAACAGGTAGATGTGGAATTAAAGAGATAGTAAATTGACTTTATGTTGGGCTAAATATTAAATAAATGCTGTATTTAGAGGAAAAAACATCTCCATTGTAAAGATGAATTTGTGTTAGCCACATTCCTCCTCTTACTGCTTTCTCACTGCAAACACTGAGGGCTTTTGTGAGGTTTGTTTGTGCACTGTTTGTTTATTTATTTTTTCTTCATTGGGGAACATGGTGAAATGTTTTTGGATGGCTGTTGCTGGCATTTTATTGTTTGGTTTTTGAGTTATTATGCCCAGAACAGCCTGTGACCTTCAACTCTGAACTTTGTAGTCACCAGGCGTTTGAAGTCCATCAAGAACATCCAGAAGATCACCAAGTCCATGAAGATGGTTTCTGCAGCCAAATATGCACGAGCTGAGAGGGAGCTGAAGCCTGCAAGGGTCTATGGGACAGGAGCTCTGGGTGAGAGAAAGCTCTTGCTGTGTGGGATGTGGGAGCAGAAAAGGAGGTTTTCGTGGTGGTGATAAAATGCTGAGACTTTTTAACCTTCCAGTAGTTTATTTCCAAAAGAATTTGCATCTCTAGGCCACCTTGAGTATTCCATGTAAGTAGGTTTATGGAAAGTGGTTCGATTTTAAGAGTTCTAATCTGAAATTCATTATGATTTCTAAACTTTGTGTGGTGACATGGTTCTTTTTATTAGTCTTAAAAGCACCACAGCTCAGAATTTCCAGCCTGAATCTGCCTGTTAATGGAATTGTGTCAAATCTCTGTAGCACCCACAGCTACTGCCATACCCTCTTGTGAACTCTTATGCTGCACATGATCCTGGGGCACTGGACTGGCACAGTGAACTTCACTGAGTGATGACACTGATTGTGTGACATCTGGTCAGAGATGGGGCTGGCTTTGACTTGTTTCTTGCTCATCTCTGGTCTGATCTTGTGCAAATTTAAAGGATTGGGAGGGAGGTAAAATTCATCTGGCTAAGATTTGCAGCCCCTTTAGAACTGGTTCTGGTTAGAATAATGCAGAAGTATTTTTTTAAGATTTGTTTACTTCTTGGCAACCTTGAAAAACTTGACCATCTTTTTTTTTTTCTTTTTTAGCTCTTTATGAGAAAGCAGAAATAAAGGCACCTGAGGACAAGAAGAAGCACCTCCTTATTGGTGTGTCCTCTGACCGAGGCCTGTGTGGTGCTATCCATACATCCATTGCTAAAACATTGAAAAATGAGATTACCAACCTCTCAAATGCTGGGAAAGAAGTTATGGTGGTTGGAGTAGGTGACAAGATCAGAGGCCTTCTTCAGAGGTAAAAACTGAAACCATAGAAGGGTTTATTCTGGAGTTTTGATTTTTTTTCTGTGGTAGATGTTTCAAGACTGCTTAGAAAACTGTGTTGGCATTGGCAGGAAATTGCATTTATGGGAACTGTACTAAATTAAAGTTCTTTTAGAAGAAATCTGCGAGTATCCTAAAAGGGGTTTAGATCATCTGGATATTTGTGAAACTGCTGCACAGCGCTGTTATATTTTTGAAATAAATGTCTGGCCACTGGCACTGTTACAAGTGTGTGTATTAATAAACTATCATAATTTAACTGAAAAATAGCAAAATTTCTCTCAGACCCTAATTCAATAAAATGTTTCGTTCTGAACACTCCTAATCTACAGTAGTAAGTCAGATTTGCTGCCTTGCTGTACTTCAGAGCATCCACATCTGTTCTAACACAGATTTGTTGCTGCTGCAGGACACATGCCAACTATTTCCTGCTGACATTCAAAGAAGTGGGACGGAGACCTCCAAGCTTTGGAGATGCTTCAGCCATTGCTTTAGAGCTGTTGAACTCTGGGTATGAGTTTGATGAAGGCTCTGTCATCTACAATCGCTTCAGGTAAGATTGTCCTGAAACTACGCTGGAAAAATACTGGGTAGAAAGCTTTAAACAGCACATTGGCCCAGTGAAGTGATATCAAAACTGACTGTGACTTGTCATCTTCACTTCTTGATTTTGTTGTGTGGGAAGAAACTGTTGGTTTATTTTTTTTCTAATAGCTGTGGTTGGAATTCCCTTTTGAACTTGTGTAGTGGGTGCTGCTATATTTACAGTCAGCATGTCGTTATATCCATGTGCCATCCAAGATCTCTTCATGAGGATTATCACAGAATTTTGTGGCATTGGAAGACCAGAAGTTGTCTATTCCAATTTGATTTTAAGCACTCAATTTAGTTGAACTGAAGCCAACTATGCTGTTTTTGGGCAGGTCTGTCATCTCCTACAAGACTGATGAAAAACCAATCTTCTCCTTTGAAACTGTTGCTGGTTCTGGTAAGTAGGGAGCTAGAAACCACCAGTTCTGTGCAGTGATTAATCACAGGAAAAATGCTCTGAACATGGGAATATGGTATTAAATATTTGGTGCATGTGTTATATGTTTAACAGATGGGTTTATCTTGGCCAACATCAGTCCAAAACTGATGTACGAAGGTGCTGCAGGACAGGGAGAGGAGAAAGCTCATATGAATTCTGCTTTGAGATTCTGTCTCTAGCAATAATTGTGCATATACAAACTCTGTCAGTTGTGATATTTTCAGTGCTGAACAACCTGAGTATGGAGTGACTTTGCATCAGTAAAAATACCCCAGAATGTTTCTGCAGCATTGTATGAGAAGATTGAACATAATACAGCAATAATGTATTTTATCGTTGTCAGAATCTGACCTTCCTAATGTTAAATAGAATTTAAACACATAAAATACTTAGCAAAATTGTAAATAGCAGAAAGATTGTGAAAATACACATAATATTTGGGGAAAATCCTTCTGTGCTGCCTTGGAACAGCCCAGCTTGGTCGTCTTACCCATGACATTGTATTATTTTGCTGGAAGTAGCTTGGATTTCTCTGAATCTGCTCTTTAATCATTTGCAGAAAGCCTAAGTATCTATGATGACATTGATGCTGATGTGCTGAGGAACTACCAGGAATTCACACTAGCAAACATCCTGTACTACTCCCTGAAGGAATCCACCACCAGCGAGCAGAGCGCCAGGATGACCGCGATGGACAACGCCAGCAAGAATGCCTGTAAGTCACCCCCTGGCTTTCCCAGGACTTCAGTAGTGCAGCAGGAAAGTACTGCCCTCCCTCTGTGTAATTCCTTGCTTTCAAAATGATAATCTTAATTCTGTTTTGAGTCTTGGAATCCCAGTTCGACTGGGATTCTTTTCTGAATGTGTGAACTGTATTTAGTCCCTGGAAAGAGGAATTGCTGTCAAGTACATGAGAAACACGCCTAGGTAACTGGAAGTGAAATAACAGATCATTTAATAGGAACATAAAATACTAAACTAATCTTGTAATGGCCAGATATTCTTTGTGCTCCCCTCATATGGCTGCTCTGAGGATTTCCTGAATTTTTATAAACCTGTAACTACTTGTGAGCCAATGTAATTCGTACTACACCAATTTAAGAGTGAGGAAATGGAAACAATGGTTAAATACTTTACCACCTGTCATGCAGCAACTTGAGAATATACAAGTATTCCTTGGCAGGGTACTGGTGGCTGAGTGAAGCTGATGTGATGTGCCGTTGGGCTACCTGGAACTGTAGGTATGGCTCTCTGCTGACTGCCTTAGCTTGAGAGAAAGAGGTGATTACTTCTGTGCTTAAAAATAATTGCAGAAAAAAATAATTCAGAAAAAAACCTGTCTCCTTTTGCAGAACAACAGTAACTTGAAGGAAATACCAATGTAGTTAATTGACTGTGAAATCTAATTTCAAAGCAAATGATACATGTTTGTGTTATGTTACAATGAACTATGTCATACCCTGGTACTTGCAAATCTGCCAGCTGTTCTGCAGATGTTTAACTCTGCTGCCTCAAGCCAAGTTCTCAGGTTTCTAGGTTGTCTACTGGTAGCGTTACCTGTAGGGGAAAAATGTCAAGTGCACTAAGCCCCTTGATCATTTGCAAGGGTTTACAAGACTATTTGATATCCTGTTCATACAGCTTCTCTTTATCTGTGTTTGAATCCTTATTATGTGCTTAAATTCCAATCCTAATTTTTTCTAGCTGAGATGATTGACAAACTGACCTTGACGTTCAACCGCACCCGTCAAGC
The DNA here is from genome assembly GCA_013397135.1 of Pachyramphus minor. Lineage (NCBI taxonomy): Eukaryota > Metazoa > Chordata > Aves > Passeriformes > Tyrannidae > Pachyramphus > Pachyramphus minor. The sequence goes on along the minus strand of VYXB01001561.1, from coordinate 186,367 downwards.
CGTCATCACCAAGGAGCTTATTGAGATCATCTCTGGTGCTGCTGCTCTGTGAGTACCTGTGTGGATGTGAAATTGGAGCTGTTGCAGTCATGTGGTGCTTGTGTGGCAGAAAATAGGGAGGGTTAGGGCCTATAGGTCCTGAAACCATAGGGAAGGCGTTCCATGGCATGGCTCCCAAGCTTTTCAGCTTGTGCAGTTCTACTAACAAGAGCGAAGTTTGGCAGTTTTTTCTGAACAGATAGAATTAAAAAGCTGGTGAAATAGATCTTCAGCCTCAAATCCTTGTCTGGACAGGGTGTGGTTTTCCTCCTTTTTGACTTTCAGTGGCTTTCCTCCCTTCTACCTGGATGTTTCCTACTATGCCTGCTCATACAGCCCAGTAGTGTTGGGTGGGGGAGAGCAACTGAAGTGCTTTTGGATGAATCAAAGCTGAGAGTTTGGGGGGTGGGTTTGGAAGGCAGTGGGAATTTCTGGAATCTGTTGCTTCCCAATATGTATTTTACTTGAAGTTCAATGTTTTGCTTATTTCCCCGAGACTGAAGTTTTGTGGAGGTGTGTGTGCAGTGGGTTACAAACCTGTGGGTTTAAACCACGGTTTGTAACTGCATGCAGCTGATGCGTGTTAAAAATTGGTGGTCTGTGTGGAAATCCATGTGTCAATATACCCTGTGTGTGTGCAGAATGCCTGGAATACATACCATGTAGCAGTTTCATGCTGTATTGTGCTCCTCACAATACATTTGTGGTCATAAAGCCATGCATAGTTTTGCCTGAATTTGCATGAGTTGCTTCCTAACCTGCCTGTTCTGTTTTTTCTCATAACACCATAACCAGGGATTAATCGGAAAAAGCGGTTCAGCCAAACCCAAGAGGTAAAGTTGTGATGTGGAAACTGGGTTGTGTCTTAAAATGAATTCAGAAAATCTGAAGTCAAGTGAGGAAATTGTAATTCAGTGGTGTTGGTCAGAAACTTTTCCTCCTGAAGAGCTGAGAGACTACCCATTTCTAGTTTGGATCTGTCTACAAAGAACTCTTAATTTTCACAGATTTTAAGGAAAATATGTCCATGGTAGCATGCACCCACATTTGACATAATTTTCTGTGTGGGGGGTTTCTGGATTATTTGACTCATTAGCAATTGCTGTTTGAATTTTTGTGTAGTACCCTGACCTTATGCAATGACTTAAACATCTGTATGTAAGATGTTCCTAAAGAGGTTTCTGTAGCAAAATGAACATATTATATTCAAAATTTAAGAAATAGATCTGTTAAATAGTTGGGGGGGGGGGGGGTTAAGGAATATTCATGAGTTGAAGTATTCAAATTGGAGGAGATAACAGTTAAATAAATAAATAGGTTTTAATTTGCTTCAATTTTCCTTACAGGTGAAGAGGAGCTCTTCTGAGCATATGGTTTAACCTGCCTGTGTCTGTGTTAACAAGACTGCTCTGTTAACATTTGAAGAAGTGGTAAAGCCCCAGAAATCTGTAAATTCTTACAATAAACAAACTCCATGAAACAGATCCTCTTGGTTGTCTGTGGAGCAAATGCTCTTGGTGTCTAAATAATCTGCGTTGGACTTGGGTGTGTTCTGAAATCTCAACTTTAGAAGGTTGTGCTCTATATCTTGTATCTGGCATGCAGAACATACAACTACTGTTCCTTTGGAAGAGTGGAAGAGGTTTCCTGTCTCCAACGTGTGTTTGAATGTGCTGGTTTGTCATTGTAGTGTGGGCTGAAGGAGGAGACCGGAATAACCTCTGCTTTGCACAGTTGGAACAGATCTCTCTCATTGAATACTGAGTTCCTACTCTGTCTAGATTTTAACTTTCTAAAATGAACTGGTCTGATTAGGTGAATCATTGCAGTGGTTACTTGGAATGCACACTGTATATTCATGGTCAGTGTGTGTGTAGAAATATATATCTCAGAAGACTGGAGCACCTCTCCTCTGGAGACAGACTGAGAGACTTGGGGTTGTTCAACCTGGAGAAGAAAAGGCTCTGAGGAGAACTTAGAGCCCCTTCCAGTGCCTAAAGGAGCTCCAAGAGAGCTGGAGAGGGACTTTGGACAATGGCTTGGAATGACAGAACAAGGGGAACTGGCTTTAAATTGACAGAGGACAGGGTTAGATTTTATACTGGGAAGAAATTCTTGACTGTGAGAATGGTGATGCACTGGTGCAGGTTGCTGAGAGAGGCTGGTACTGGTCCCAGGATGGATCCTTAAGGGACACCAGTCGACTGATGTCCATTAGTAAATGGTCTAATAAATTAAAGAGTTAATTTATTAACTAATCTACTTCTAATACTACACTGCTATTATTTACAATTCTGTCCTATACGCTCTGAACAGCTCTGCTGTTCCTCATTGCTCTCCCACGCCACTCAGTTACTGTTAATTTTGTTTCTGGATCCTTTTTGCCACCATAGATTCATCCTGTCCCATCTTGTTTGTTTGTTTGTTCCTTAAATGTAGTTCTTTACATACCTGTCTGTATACCAGTGACCTTGCAAACCCCTTTCAAGTCTCTCTGGAGCCTTTCCTTTTCCAGCCTCAACAATCCTGGCTGTCCTGGCCTGTTTCCATAGTAGAGGTGCTCCAGCCCTCAGGGCATCTTTGTGTCCTCCTCTGGACTCAGTCCAACAGGTCCATGTCCTTCCAGTGCCAAGGATCCCAGAACTGGATGCAGGACTCCAGGTGGGGGCAGAGGGCAGAGCAGAGGAGGAGAATCACATTTCTTGACCTGCTGTCCGGTTATTTAGAGGTTTTCACCAGAATCCTTAGGGTTGGGAGGGACCTCTGGAGATCATCCAGTCCAAACCCCCTGCACCAAGGCAGGGTCACCTGGAAGGTGACACAGGAACGCATCCAGGTGGGTTTGGGATGTCTTCAGAGAGGAAGACTCCATGACCTCCCTGGGCAGCCTGTTCTGATGCTCTGCCACCCTCAGTGTAGGGAAATCCTTCTTCATGTTGTGGTGGAACTTGTATTTTGGTTCATGGCTGTTGCTCCTCCTGGGCACCACTGAGAAGAGTCTGGCACTGACCTCTTGACACCTGACCCTGAGATATTTAAGAGATATGGATATATTCATATATATAACATTTATATTCATAAATGTATGATAGATATATTTTTATTGTTATATTCACTTGATATTAATTATATATATCATAGAACTATAGAATAGTTTGGGTTGGAAGGGACCTTTAAAGCTCATCTAGTCTAACCCCCTGCCATGGGCAGGGAGACCTTCCACTATCCCAGGTTGCTCCAAGCCCTGTCCAACCTGGCCTTTAACACTTCCAAGGATGGGGCATCCACAACCTCCCTGGGCAACCTGTGCCAGGGCCTTCCCATCCTCACAGTAAAGACTTTTTTCCTAATATCCAATCTAAACCTTGTCTCAGTTTGAAGCCATTCCCCCTCGCTCTGTCACTACATGCTCTCGTAAATAGTCGTGTCCCCTCCTTTCCTGCAAATTCCCTTCGGGAGGATTAAAATTAGAGATACTGAGAGGTTTATATACTTAACACATTTATATTATCCCGCCACCAGCTCGGCCCCTCAGCGCCGATTTTCGGGATTCCGTGGAGGCGTTTCCCGGCCGCGGCCCCGCCCCGCTCGATGCGCTCGGCGCTGGAGCGGCGCTGCCTGGCGGGCGCCAAGATGGCGGCGGCGGCGGCGGCCGCGATGGCGGGCGGTGCGTGAGGAGCTCCCGCGGCCCCCGGCCCCGGCGGGATGTGCGAGACCTACTCCCGCTGGCTGCTGCGGGTGTCGGTGGCGCAGATCTGCCAGGCCCTCGGCTGGGACTCGGTGCAGGTATCGGCCTGCGACCTCCTCACCGACGTGC
>VYXB01001561.1:48008-182380 GCA_013397135.1 Pachyramphus minor | reverse complement strand
GGCCCTGGGGGGACGCTGGGGGGTGGCCCTGCTGGAGCAGAGTCCGGGCTGAGTGGGCTCCGTGAGCTTCTGCCAGCCCCGGCCATCCCGCCAAGGGAGCAGCGCTGGGGCTGCGGGACTGGGCAGGAGCACGGGGGGATTTGGGATTGGGGCAGTGCACGGGAGGTGGGATTGGGGCAGCGCTGAGGGCTGGGGGACAGGGCAGGAGAGTGTGAGGAGGTGGGTTTGGGCAGGACAGGAGGATGTGAGGTGGTGGGATTTGGGCAGGACAGGAGGATGTGAGGTGGTGGGATTTGGGCAGGACAGGAGGATGTTGGGTGGTGGGTTTGGGCAGAGTAGGAAAGCACAGGGATGTGGGCTATGGGCAGGGCAGGAGGACACGGGGATTTGGGCAGGTCTGTTTGGGCAGGACAGGAGGATGTGAGGTGGTGGGATTTGGGCAGGACAGGAGGATGTTGGGTGGTGGGTTTGGGCAGAGTAGGAAAGCACAGGGATGTGGGCTATGGGCAGGGCAGGAGGACACGGGGATTTGGGCAGGTCTGCTGGGAAGTGGTCCGTGACAGGGAGAGGGGGGCCTGGGGGACATCAGGCTGCAGGGATAGTGCAGGGATCAGGCTGTGGGGCCGTGTAGGAGAGGTGGGCTGTGGGTCAGTGGGTGTGAGATGTGGGTATGGGGGAGATTAGCCTGTGGGTCGGTGCTGAAGGCTGTGGGCAAGATGAAGGGTCTCTGGGCTGTGGAACAGGGCAGAGTCCTGAGAGGATAAGGGGAAAAGCCATGGGGCAGTGCTGGTGCCTGAGGTCTCTGCTGTGGAGCAATGGGTCTGGGCATGGGCATGGAGTTGGGATTGTGGGGCTGGAGTTGGAGGAAACAAAGCTTAGTGGCATGGGTCTGGGCTGTGGGGACATGGGGCTGCTGCCCCTCTCTCTCCAGCTACAGCATGCAGGGTGTTGGGGTGCAGTGAGCAGGAGGGGGAGATAGGGCTGTTGTCCCTGCTGTTGGGGCTGTAGTGTTCTGGATCTAGGGGGGAGAAGGGGCAACCAGTCCCCTTGCCATGTGGGATATGTGTATGGGAGGACATGGTGCTGCTGCTGCATTGTCCTGGCTCATCTTTGGGTCAGGGTCTGGGGGCAATACTGAGGAGGCTGTGGGGGCCCCCTGCAGCTGGGGGTCTGTGTAGGGTTCCTGGTTCTGGCACAAAGAGAAGTGCTGAGGCTGGAGGGCACAAGGTTTGGACTCCTTCATGCATGGGGAGGGAGAGGTGTGGTTGGAAAACCCTATTGCTGGGGCTGGAGTGCTCTTGGTTGGGAATATGTGTGGAAGGGGGGAGTTTGTGGGGCTGGAGGTGCACCTGAGCATGGGGAGGTGTGAGGCTGTAGGGCTGGGGATGCACAGATACTGTGCTGTGTAGGGTCAGGGATGACACAGTGTTGTGCCTGGTGTCAGGAATGCACATGGACAGGGATTGACATGTAGCAGGGCAGCATGGGGCCAAATACCTGAGGCTGGAGATGTGGGGGGAAACGATGGTACTGTGGGGCTGGAAACTTGTTCATGGGGAATGTGGGAAGCCAGGGATGCACTGGAGGGTTTTGGGGGGAAATGGAGGTGTAGTGCACGGAATGTGGGAGCGTGACAGGGCTGCACGTGGGAGGTATGGAATATATGTGTGCAGAGGGGGAGGGATGGGGCTGGGGATCGTTTAGTTCAGGTGGCATGAGGGGGGTGTGTCTGTCCTCAGGTGGATGCAGTGGGAGAGGTTTGGCTGGGTCCGTGGGGGACTGGATTTAGCCAATGCTGCCCTTGAGGTGGTAAGGAAGGAGCAGAAAGGGATGGTGGGGGGCAGGATGCCGAAAGCCTCACTGGATTTGAGGTGGAGGCATGGAAGGGATGAGTTTACACCAAGTGGGAGAAGAGAAAGAAGAGAGGTATGGGAGTTGGTGCGAGGACTGCTGGCTGGGTCACACAGGGGTGTTTGTGGGTGGGATGGGAAAGGGGCAGTGAGTACCACTGCTGGGTCTGGGAGCACAGCAGAGGGTGCAGCTGTGTGTCCATTGAGGTTCTCTGTGTCCTTGCAGAGCAGTGGAGGTACTGAGGGGCTGGATATCCTGCTGGTACCTGCACAACATGGGCTGGGGGAGGGTGGGATGTCCAGTTGCTCCCTGGGTCAGTAATGCTGCCAGTGGGAATGAGAGAGTGGTAGGGATTTGGTGGCTATGGGAATGCCAGGAAGGGGGTGCTGATGGGTCAGGGAGGGATTGGGGAGGGAGCAGTCTGTGGGGAGGGGGAGGCTCTCAGGGTCGCTGCCAGGTCTGAACACAGAGAATGTTGTGGGGAGTGCAGAGCAAGGCTCAGGCTGTCGGTGGGGTTGGAGGGTCATTGGTCTGTGTGTGTGCCCCTGTGGGGCAGGGAGGGTGTAACATGGCAGTGATGTGTGTGCAGAGATGGGGCTGCCGTGCTCCTGCTGGATCTGTAAGTGCTGGGGGGGAGGTGAAGGGGAATCCCTGTAGCGGAGGGATTGGATGAACAAGGGTGCCCTGGAGAGGTGGGCACATGGAGAGACGGAGCTGCTGGTCCCTCCTGTGCCCAGAGGGATGTGTTCCCCCTTCCTTTGGCATGCTGGGGGCCTGTGGGCTGCTGCTGCTCCACGTGTCATGGTACTCTGGAGGGGGGGAGTCATGGAGAGCCTCTGGGGCAGAGTTTAGAGCTGCTGCAGTTGGGTCTGGCAGTGGGAAAGGTGTTTAGAGAAATCAGGAATTGGAGCTGGGATAGATAATTGATTGCTCACTCAAGTGCTGGCTCAGGAGAAGGTGACTCACTGATGGTGGATTTGGGTCTACCATGGCCACCAGCAGTTCTGAGAATGTGCTGGGGGCAGCTGGAGATTGTAACAGGGATATGGCAGCCCTGAAATGCACCAGTGGGAAAGTTTGCCAGCACTTCTGTCCCAGCTGTGGGAGCTGTGCTAAGGAGGTGTCACAGCTGTGGGTGAGACAGGTATCAGAGGCATGTTTCTGTGCAAGAGTGAGTTTGGAGAGTGTGTGGAGCCAAGCTTGGTCAGGAGAGGAGCACCCATGGCCTGAAAGTGCTGCTGCCTGTGGTCAGGTTTCTTCTCTGGAGCAGAAGTTCTCGCTGCTCCAGGGATCCCTGGAAAAGCAAAGTGATGAGCTGAGTGTACCTGGTACCTGGTTCTGCCTCAGCATTTCTGGAATAATTGAGATAAGTCAAGTGTAACCAAGCTTAGGGGGGACTTAGTGCTGCAAAGTGTTTGGATTTCAATTCCAGGTTGAATAGGTTTGCTTGTACAATCTTTCCCCAAATTTGAGAGCACGTTAGTCTGGAAGTGGTTCTGTGCAACATTGACCCGTGTCCACCAGCAGCACAAATGTAGCTGCTGCACCTCTGTAGTTTGTATCTCAATCCAAACAGAAATGATCTGTAAAGTGATTAAAGGAGGCAGCAGAGAGGGTTTGGGAGAGCTGAGTTATGGGGTGAAAAAGGAGCTCACCGAGGCTTGGTCAGAGCTGCCCTTTGATAGGGTTGGTACAGGCATTGGGGAAGATGCTTGTGGAAGAGATGAGTTGTGGGGCAGCATTGCCCTGAGCTCATCTGCCTCTGCCACTGGTGCTGCAGTGTTTCTAAGATTGGGGGGGAAAGATGAAGAGATGGTGAAAATATCACTTTTTCCTTTTAGTGTTTAAGGATTGGAAGCGCACAGAGCTCGGTTATCCCTCTCTTGCTTTGGGTTTGCTTACTGAAAGTGGGGAAGGGCATTCTTTCCCCCTCTATGAATGGAGAAAAGTACCACAAGTATTACAATCTGTTGGTTGTTGTATTTTTGTTGGAGGTTCTTTTGGAGGAGAAGGGGAATATGCTGTTTTCATGCCAGTGATGTGGTATTTTGTATTAGCTCTCTTAAAATGATCCCTGTATTTCTTTCTTTAAAAAGGTTTGTAGAAAGACATCTTAATACTCGGTTGACATCTCCCTGCTTTTTTCAGAATTGTTTCCTTTTGCTCCTAAAATAAGTTACTGCACAAACCCCGCTCTGGATGAATGAGTTGAATTTTGCCATGGTTTTGCATAAGTAGAATTAATTAAATTCCAATTGTAGCATCTTTATTGTCAGTGTGTTATCTCGGAGTCAAACCAGTGGGGTTTGAGTTAGCAGAGTTGTCAGCTGAGGGACATAATCTTTGTGTTCCAAACTGAATGGATTTGCTCTGACGTAGCTGGGGCTCTGTGGTATCGCTCTGAAGAGCGTGTCATCGCTGCTCACGTGTTTTCTCAGTTGCAGAAGAAAATGATGGCTCTCCCAGCTGTGTTAGATCTTTGTTCCAGCTGTTACATCCCATTAGGAGAGCTACATTCAAGATTTTCATTACTTTTCTGCTGTTGTTTCTTTGCATTTGCAGTAGCTGTGGTTGATGGGAGCTTCTGTGGCTGCAAAAGGGAGGCAAAAGGATTTGCAAAGCGGGTTTTGAGACGTGTTTGATGCCGTGAAATGCTTCTGAATACTCTGTGGGGGGTGGAGGAGAGGGTGAACTTACAGCGAGAAAATCAGTGTTTTCCTCTTAAACTACACCATATTATGCTGCTCAGATTTGTGGAGAGCTTGTAAGAGAAAGCCTATTCAGTATGCTGTAGGCTTCACATGTGTTTTTTATCCTAAAATTTAAGTAAAATATCTGAAAACCAATATCTGTTGGAGTAATTAAGGTGTTGGTTTACAAAACAAAGTATTGTGGTGTGGTTTGTAAGAGTTCAGAGTGTTGTTGTTGTTGTTGTTTTAAGCAGAGGTGAAAAGGGAAAAGTTCCCTGTTATGTGCCACTTGGTTTTGTACTCCCATTCCATGTGGTTTGATAGAGGTGGTGGCAGAGCTGGTGCTTTGGATTATCTCCTCTGGATTTTCTTGTGCTTGTTGGGTTTTGTTTATACTGGGGAGCTGTCCAGTGAAGACAGACCAGTGTCTGCTCTGTTTGCTCTGAATTCAGCTGATGCAGCTTGGCAGTGGGGTGGGGAATTACAGACACGCAGAACATGTGTTTTATCCCTGAACACATCCAGTGAGGGAGTTCAGTTCCCAGTGTATTTATGTGGGTGCAGTTCGTGGGGGTGATGAGGAGGAGGGTCATGGTTTATGCCCCCAAAACCTGATTTTTCTATTACATTGCTCTAAAACCCAGCCAGATAGAAGCTACTTCACTTCAGTGAGGGCACCTGGGCATATTTCAGCAGCACAGATTTAGATTCTCTGCTGCTAAAACTAGAACTTCAGTAACTGGATAATTAAATTTTTTGAATCTAGAAGTGGGTTTTCCAATACTCTTTCCTGTAGTTTTCAGTCTTGAGCCTATGTTTGGATATATTGTGATTTTATTTTTGTATTTTCTGCTGAAATTTGCTGACAATGAGGAAACAAAGTTTAGAAGTCTTTGGCTTCTTACTGCTTGACTACTTTTTTCAAGATTATTTTTATGTAACCACATGATCACAGAATATCTCAAGTTGGAAGGGACCCATAAAGATCATTGAGTCCAACTCCCTGCTCCTTGCAGGAATAAATACTAGTTATACAAAGAAATATACATAATACAGATAATATTAATATATTGAAATTAATATTAATAAGACAACTGTGCATTTCTATTTAAAGGCAGGTTCTGATCCGGTAGCACGACATTATAACTAGAGGAGAAAATTACAGATCTTGCAAAATGTTTTGCCAAGATACAACTGGCTCCAAACCTGCTCCAATGTCACTGCACAGCCTCCTGTAAAGGAAAATTTTACTTAATTATAGCAAATTTTTTGGGAGAATGCAAACAGCAGACCAGTATTTTCATTAGGAATTACCAGAGGGGAGAGAATTGACCTGGCATTGGCCAAATTTTTATTTCTTTCTAATTAAATGTCAAATTTACATCATGGTGGTTTTTTTTTTGTTTTTTTTTTTTCATTTCTGGTTTTTGTTGTTGTTTTGTTTTGGGTTTTTTGTTTGTTTGTTTTTAGTTGTTTCACTCTCGCTACTCTACAATAACAACCTCTATTACAGTGTTAGATTTTGATGATCAGTTTAAAAGAGCTGATTCCCTCTGCTGGTGCTGAATGACTTTATAATGAGTATCTATCCCAGACCCATAACATTTGTTATAACAACTGTACTTCTTTATGTCCTAATAGCCTTAAATGTTGATGTTTTTAAACTAATTAACTTCTTGCTGTCCACTGATAAAGAAGGTGAACATGTTTTTTTACTTGACATTTATGAGGTTACTGGGAGAAGGAGCAGACTCTGAGCTGCAGTAGCAAGAAGATGTTTTTGCCTGCCTGGTAACTACATTAATAGGACTGTTTTTCCCACTTAAGTGCACTCAAGTAAGGCATCTATACTTATTAAATAACCCACTGTGTATGCTCCTGGCTGTTTTTGTGGATGCTGGATGGAAGCAGTGTGTTGTCTCCCTGAAACAGTTATCCTGGAGTGACTGCTGGGTGTAGATACACATGTAGTTAATGTGTGGCAGGGTTGTGTGATGTGCTGGAGCACAAGGAATCTGTGATAGAGCCTGTAATTAAAATGCCAAGGAGCTCTACCTAATAATTTGCTGGTTAAAATAAAATTTTTTAAAGTCTCTTTTATAGCAGCCATGAGGGGGAATGCTGAGCTATTTATAACCCGTGTGCATGTTGCATGGGTGGTGACTCATTAATTTTTCTCACTATATTTATTACAGAACTGTAGTTGCTTCCTTTGAGAAACCTGGCATGAAACTAAGAGCTCTTCTGCTCTGTGCTTACTCGCCTGTTAAATTTTCACTGATTCATGTGAATTTTGGGCCAGGAAAGAGGAGGTGATGGGGGTGAGTTTGACAAAAGGAAACCAGCTGTTCCTGAGACTGAATTTAAGGAAAGTAAGATAGTTCCCACACCCCCTCACAGTGCCTTTGGATGATGTGAGCACTGGCCAACTTGTTTGTGGAGGAATTCTCCTGATTTTGGAAAAAAACCTATATTTTAGTAGCATCTAAGGATTCCTTTTCCCCAGAATCTAAAACCTCACTTGAAGGGGAGTTTAGTGCACCATCCTTGTTGTGTCTGATTTGGTTTTCCTTGTGGGCAGGTAGGTTCATCTGCAGGTGATGGTGAGCAGGGTTGAGGACAGGATAACTTTCCACCCAAATACTCAGCTCTGCCTGGATTCTCTTTGCCCATCGTTCGGTGCTGGACTTCTTTGGGATCCATTTTCTTGTGCAGATCCCTCCTCACCTGGAGTTCATTCTCATGCTCAGGGAAGCTGAGAGTATGGGAGCTGCAGGGATGTTCCTACAGCTCTCTGGTGAGCTGTTTTGAGATCAAATGGTCTTAATTTAGCTCTGCTATTGCCACAACTCTACCAGTTCCCATTCAGGGCGATAGAGCAGCTTGAAAACTTGTGAGAGAGGTATTTTCTTAGTTCCCTGTTTGCAGGGGAAGGAAGGTTGTTATAACTGTCTGGATGAGTGAACTATTCCTGTGTCCTTCCATCTCTTCCCAGTCCTGGACAACAGGTAGTGTTTAAAGTGTTGTGGTCTAAGGAACAGCAAGAGACTGGAAACCAAAGCTCTGAGACTGTTTGTGACCTGGCACTGACTTGCTGTGTGACATTGGATTAATTATTTCATTGGGAGGCTTCATTATCTGAATTTTTAAACTGATATTTGAAGAATATTGAGATAAGTTCAGTATGCACAGATTAAGCTTTTTGGTGCCATTTACTTAGGGAAAAAAGCCTAAAACTAAATGAAACACCAGGAGAGAGTGTATTACATGTATTTCAGCCTTCCCTTTCATGTGTCTGGCTTCTGCTATTGTAGTGATTTCTTTATTTATTTTTTTTATTAAACTGGATAGAAAAGAGGAAGGCTAAACTGTTCAAATAAAACTGTAAAGCCTTTATTTGATTAATCACCTGGAATTACATTTAATGCATTTTTGTGCTGTGTGTATTTCCAGTTGATAACTGTTTTGATTTTAAATACAGATAATGGATACAGACCTGAAACTTTTTTCGAACACTTTTATCACTGAGGACTCTGTCTTGAAAAGAAGAGTTAATTGCTCCATCTTTTCATCCCTCTGACAGTTGCATATTTAAACTTTTTTTTTTTTTTTTAGCTTTTAATCAGTCTTATGACTTTGCATTGTCTCTTTAGAGGCAAATGTCAAAACTGTGGGAAAACTGAATCTTCTTTGGGTTTTTTTTTGTTACCTTTTGAACCTGCTTCCTAACACTCATAATTGTTTCTTGATATGGTTATGAAATGTTTCCATGCTTCAGCTACACTTAGTAGTATGTGTTCTTAAAAAGCACTTGTAGGAGGAAGTCTTTTATAGCATTTTTCAGTTGCTGGTCATGTCAGAACTGTTTTCTGGAGGTTAAAAAGATCACATTCAGATCTAGGAAAAAACCTTTGAAAAGGTTTTCCCCAAGTTTTCCTTTTTACCTGTTTGTCCAGCTTGTATCTGTTGAGTCTTGACACCTTTAAAATGGTTCAGTAGGTTTGCAGGGATCTTTGTAGCCTGAAGAGCATCTAAAAGTGACCACACAAGATTTCTTCGCTGTGTCAATTATATAAATTTCATTTTTAAAGGATAAAGCACTCTTCTGTTTGCCTAATAACTATAGGATCTCATAACTCCTCCAGAGGGGTGATATCCTCCTGTCATTATGAATGTGCAAGTCTCCCCATTTCTCTGTCCCTGGAGTGCAGAGGAAACTGGTGTTGCACTTATGACAAATGTTACACAAACACAAACTCTGAGATGATTCTGGTCATGCAGAGTTCACGTTCTAAATACAGACGGGGATAACTTGGTCTGATCTTCCTTTTAGCTGTGGAAAGAATTAAAACACAAGCAACTTGCCCAGAGTCACACAAGAGGCCAGTGTTGGAGAGCTGAGAATCAAGCCCATAATCTGAGTATTATCCTTATCTTCACTGTGAGACTAAGAAGGGAAATTCTAGAACGAAATTCTTATTCTCTAAATGTACCTGCGGGCGGGAGTTGGCTGGGGGTTTGAATTCATCCAGTGATGTGAGAACCAGCCTGCTCAGCTTCAAGATAAACCAAGAAGAGATTAGGTTAAAGGACAAACAAAAGAGCATCCCCCCCTGTTCTCCAAAGCTGGGGCTCCACAATAGCCATTGTGTTCCTTCAATAGGCATGGGCTGCTTTTCCATAATTACTTTTTAAAGTAAATCGCAGCTTATCATCATGTAGGGATGTAATATCTTCATAAGCCAACTCTGCAGAATTGTAATCATTCAGTATCGTTTTATTGAATTAAAAATCATATTTGGGCTTTAAGGCATCTCTTTTGTGTGTTTGTGTGTGTTGTTGTTACTGTGTAAAGTTAAGATGAGACTTGAAGCAGTGCCTTGGCTGCCAAAGCAAAAGGTGTCCAGTTCTCCCTCCGGAGGCCTTCAGAGGGATTTTCCTCTGTCAGGTCAGGGAAACTGGGGTGCTTGGAGATCATATGAAATAAAGATCCCAACTATCTGGCAAATAGGGCTTCACTGTATGTTTGGTAAGGAAAAGAAGATTTATATTTTTTTTTGCTGTACAGTCAAACTTAAGTTGCACCTCAGGAAATCAGTCCCTAAAGTTTAGCATAAAATATTGTTTCCTCATCAGACCAGTACTTAATATTCCTCTCTTTTGTCCAGGAAGTATACCTAACAAGTAGGTGAAGTGGCTCATAGTTTTAAGAAGCCTGTAGATTTCATCTGGTGCAAAGATGCTATATGAAGTATTCTTTTTATCAAGAGATACACGAGACACCTTTTTTTTTTTTTTGCTCGCTGTAAACTACAGTCAGTTCAACAAAATGAGATTTTTCGTTTTCTAGGTTGAAAAATGACATTTGATCTGTTACATACTGATAAAAGGGCATTTCCTGCCTATTAAGGGCTTGTTCTGTTCATTTGAATTTACATTAAGAAATTGAAAACTGTTCTAAGTGGTATTGCACGATGTTAATTTACCTGGCTGTTGCCAGGTGAAGCTGCCTGTTGCTGCTCCCTCATTTTTGCTCCATTTGCTCCCTGAGATGCAGTTCTTTAATGGCATGATCTGAAACAAAATCATATGGGTCAAAACAAACCACTTTGAAGGTAAACCTGGCAGTAATTTATGTCCCTTACTGGTGGTGAGCCATGGGACTGTAACCTCTAAGCACGTATCAATTTTGTTAATCTGAATCTTTGCAAAAATATTGTTCTTCTGCTGTTTTTTTTGTTTTTGTTCCAGATGGCCGCACAGATCCAATTTTGGACGACGTAGGTGATGCCTTCAAGCTCATGGGGGTTAACCTGCACGAGCTGGAAGATTACATCCACAATATCGAACCTGTCACCTTTGCACATCAAATCCCTTCGTTTCCCGTCAGCAAGAACAATGTCCTGCAGTTTCCCCAGCCGGGAAGTAAGGATGCAGAGGAGAGGAAGGAGTACATCCCTGATTACCTGCCACCCATTGTCTCCTCTCAAGAAGGTGCGAATTTAATCCTTTGCTTTAAGTTTTGGGCCCTGTGTTTGCATATTTCTGTGCATCCTCAAGCAGTGGCTCGGGAAGGACCCACGAGGTGTTTCACAAGCACAGTTGCAAAGCAGGTGGCAGTGCTGTGGCAAGTTTGTTTTCCACTCTTTTACTTTCCTTCAAGATTAACTCATGTCAACAAGTTGATACCTGTTTCTATAATGCACTTAAATTTTTTCAGGTGACAGTAGAAATGGATGTTTTACTTTACCTTTTCTGTGTCAGCCTCTCTCTCACACAAACTGCAAGAGCTTCTGTGATTTGGTAAAGGTAGAAGAAGGAAGGCTGGTGAGACTGGCAGAGCATTCTCTGCTCCTGACAGCTATTCATTCTTCCTTGGAACAAATTTCACCAAAAAACCCCAAACCAAAAAAACAGGAAAAACCTCATTTTCCAGTTAAATTCAGCTTTAAATACTGAAGTAGGAGTTGTTTAAAAGCATTGTGCTTCCTCTTAACTCTCTTTGCTAACACTGATTAGGGTTTCATCATCACTGTTCCAGCTGCACCTTCCCTTTCTTTACCCACGGGAGCAAGGTTTGAGGAAACAGTGAAACCAACTATACAAATGCTTTGAGTTGCAGTTTACCTGAGAATTTTAACTGTGGTGGTAGAAAAAGTAAAACAGTTTTCTCTATTTTACAGCTATATGACACTTTATTGCTAATAAGGTAAACCTTTAAGAAACATGGCCTAGTCTGTCTTTCCCTTTGAACAATGAGCAGCACACAACTGTACTTTGTGTGGAAATAAATATGTGAGGTTGGAGATTTGGTAGAAAAAAATTCCAAAAGAATATGTTTTCCAAAAGAGTGTAAAGAACAGTTCCAATCTGCTCAAGATACTTACTTTATAATTTCATGGGGACAGAATGGATATCATGCTCTATTATGCATATTGATCTTTTTTAAGAACTAAAGTCTCAAAGTCTGCACACTGAAATAGGTGTAAAAACTCTGCCCAAAGTGAAGATGAACATAAATGATAACACCTTATTGGGTAAGGAAATCCACTGCTGTGCTGCTACAAGCATCGCATGGGGCAGCATTCCAGGGATTTATCGAGCTGTAGGAAGTGTGTGTTCAGGTTTTTATACATCCTGTTCAGCTGGATGGATGCAGTTGCTGTGTGCTCCAGTTAAAGTAAGTGGAATTGTAGCCAGGAACAGGTGTCTGAGGTACAAAGACTGTCAGGTACAGTGGATTTAGTTGCAGTAACAATGTGAGGACTTCCTCATGCTGGTGAGTACTTCTGAGGCTCTGTAGAATCTTTTTTTTTCCCCTCTTTAATTATATTTTATAGATCAGTAGCATTTCAATGTCTCTTGCCTTAATACAACCCGGGAAGTGGAACTGCTGTTCAAAACATAAATGTTTGCTTAAATTGGGAAGGAGATCCTAAAGGTTCCCCCATGTGAAGTTTGTTCAGGGGGTTGCTTTAAAATCTAACAATGAACTCTCTTAAACGTGGAAGAGGCAAACAAAATATAAATATCATATATGTAGACGACATTTATAAGAGAGGAGTACAGAGGAAGAAGACATTGAGAAGTGAACAGGGATTTTAGCACCCTCTTCTGGCTTCTTTCTTTAGCCTGATTTTTTGAGAGGTAAACAAACACCATTCTGTCAGAGAAATCCGGCATCTTTGAAATGTAACAAGTTGCCCAGCAAAGTTCCAGTTGTTTGTTTGGTGTTTGTTTGGTGTTTTCATACTTTCAAATATGCAAGAAAAGTCAAATCCAGCAAGGCTCAAAGCAGCTGAAGAGAAATATCTGAACATGGAGAGGGAGAGGTGAGTGTTCAGACTTGGCCTGGCAACACAGGACACACAAAGAGAGGCTAAAAATTGAAATGGGGACAGTTGTGCCTTTTTTTTTTGTATATGTAACTTTTTATACCCTTTCTCTTGCAAGTTAGATCCAGGAGTTAGATTTTAGCAGTCCTTATAAATAATGTATGAATCCTTTTAACACCTGAAGCAAGAAGATATTATTTCCAAAGTTGGATGAGAACCAGGAAAGCTTCTGATGCCTAAGGCTAGTTTATCAGAGGACCTATAGACACAACTTCAAAAAATGAATACAATATTTTTTTAAATGAAAATTTAAAGCAAGCATTAAATACAGCTGCTGAATGCAGATTTGTTGTAGTTGATTTAAAATACAGTAGAGGACATTTTAATTTTGAATTAAGTGTTTTCTGAAAATGCTGTTTGTATTTTGTGCCCTATGGTTTGTTTTTGAAAGGAGTGAGATGGATCAAGAAACTCCGTTGTGTATGTTTTATTCTATGTTACTCCAAGTAAAATTTGGAAGAAAAACTTACTTTTTCAGGTTAAGGGAATGCATTTGAAAAATAAGAATTGCAGCAGCTGTTTAAATACTTTGCAGTACTTCACAGAGTAGGAAAAAAACGTGTTGCTGCTCAGATTGTGCATCCATAACATTTGAGTTGCTTTGAGTGGGCAATAATTAGCAATGAAGGAAGGCTGTGCACATTAGGGTGTGTAAAGTAAATCTTTCAGTCACTTAAAGGAATTGTCAGGAAGACTTGTTATGCCCCATTTTGTATCGAAGCCTGGAGCTCAGCTCATGCTGTGAATATTAATTTACTGATAGGATTCAGAAATTACTGCTGCTGATAGATTTTAGCAGCAGTGCAGCCAGGACTTTAGTAAGAAAATGGGTTTTTTTATACCTTGTTAATTTGAAAACCAAACCAGAGCAGTGTTCAGTCTGCACCACGGCCAGTAGGTGTTGCTGCCCTCCTTCCCAAAAGTCCTTTAGTTCTGCACATGTAACCAGCTTCTTGTTTCCACTGACTCTGGAACTGGTGGTGGTTCAGAGTATTCAGAGTCTGCCCAGTGGCCCAAGCAATGCCTTAGTTATCTTTGCCAAAGAATCCATAACCAAAAGTCCTTCCAGCCTGAGAGGAGCCTTTTCCTTCATATGTACTCAGTAGCCAGAAATGCTGAAAGAGCTTGGAGTGATTCCTGAAGTTGTGGGAAAGGGGGGAAGGCAAATAAGTTTTGGAGATCTGTAATTTCTGTCGGTCAGGAGTTCGGTTCAGTGGTACAAGTTTTGTTCCAAGGAGGCAGAAAATGTTCTTGCTTAAATATGGAGCACTAATCAAATGCTTGCACTGTGAGGATCTGCATATATAATTCTGTATATTATAAAACAATCTGACTCAGTATTGCCATGGAAAATGCTGGGTTTTTAGCAGTATTTTTACAAAGGACACTGAAGGGATAATTTTATGCCAATGTATCATGATGTTCGCTCTCTGCCTATTTTTAATTAGTCTCTTTTTGTGTTTTGAGTTAGTTTAGCACTGTTGTCACTAAAATGTCATGGTAAACTTGTAAGACAGATTAAAAAAGGAGAAAAAAATAAATTAGTTGCAAAACATGATGGTCATGCTTTATTTCTTGTGCTTTAATGCAAGGGAACATAACATTTTGCAATAATAAATCAACTTCATAGAATTTGTTGATTGCATTTGAAGCAAAACAGTATGTGCTGAAACTAGGCCAGCTGAGAAAGCCCAGATACTTTTCCACAGCTAATAATAATCATTATTACATTTTGTGATAATGTGGAGAGCCCTGAGTCCTGATGCCTTAAGAACATATATAATTTTCCATGATTAAAACAAAGAACAACAAGGTGTAAATCCTGTGTAAAACCTGTGCCATGGTGACCTTATTTTTAAGCTTCCTGGGATGAATTTCTGCCTGTGCTTGCTGCCTCTTGTTATTACCTCACCTTAAATAATAATAATAATAGTAATGATTTATTTAAAAATAACCACTTCATGTCAACTGCTGTCTTTTTCTGACTTTATGAAGTCACAGGCAGCCCACCCCTGCCTTTCTGACTGGAGGACTGAAGAAAACATCTTTGTTTTGTGCAATACTGATGACAGTCTGTGGTATTTGCATTAGACCCTTGCTCCTCTCTTGCGCTGTAATTGTGCTGGGGCACGTTAGCAGGATATGAGGGAGAAGGCATGAGAGTCTCTTCCCACTAGTTTAGGAATTTTGTGGGGGAAAAGGGATAGCTTTTAGGGAGTCAGACTTCCTCCTCAGTTCCAGCTTTATTTTTTTCTGTCCTCTGCGTCCTATCACTTCACTCCCACTTCCTAGCGCTTCAGCTTCTTTCCCTTAAAGATGATCTGGAAACAAATGTCATTTTTACCAGGCATTAAATGCTGTTGTCTTCCATTCCTGGTAATGTGGGCTCCAGCACTGCCGTTGTATTTCTGTATTTCACTGAGTCAGGACAAGTTCTTGGCACGGTTTACAAATTCAGATTTATTTGTAGCCTTTTCTGTCAGAGCATTTTATTTCCCTGTCAGATCAAAGCATAAAATTGCTGATCTTCTTACAGTCCTGCCTTTTCCCCTCTTTGCCGTTGATGTGATGTTAGGACCTGTTTCCTACCAAAACCTGATGCTTCCAGCCACCTGGAAGCGTGGAAACCCAGCTGTCAAATTACACATCATCGGAGCACATCTCTATTTTTTTCATGCTGAAAATCACATTTGAATTGATGAGAATTGGGGGCGGGGGGTGAAGCAAGGTGCTAATCAAAGCAACAGATTTTGTGTCTAGGATCTACTAGTGCTAGAACTGTAATTGTGTAAAGCCTTAAGGGACATAAAGCATTAGTGTCAAGCTCCAGTGGGAGATAGATCTGTTTCTGAAATTGCCACTGCCCCCTCAGTCTCGCAGTGCTTTCTGTGGCTGTGGTCCAGAACTGAATGTAGCAAGTCTTGGATCTCAGACCAGGATTGTTTCAACCTCTGTTTTCCTCAAGGGTTTAACAAAAGCCGATCCCCCTTTGTGAATCAGCATGTGATGGGCTTCAGAAGGGATCCTGGGATATCCACTTTCCCATTTTGGTGACACACATCTCGCTGTTGTCTTTTTTAAGCGTTTCTGCCTTTAACCCCACAGACCAACTCCTCCTCATTCCAGCAGCTGCACTGCTGGTTTAAAAGCAGCAATGATCTTTTCAACAGCGCTTTTCCAGCACACTTGGTTAGGAAACCACCCCTGCTCAACAAACAGGTACCATTTGGAGAGTTAAAAAGCCCTTCCAGACAGTGGAGGTTTTGCTCCTGGCTGCTCACCCTGCCTGGTTGCTGATATTCACAGGCATCCTTTAGCTGTCTTTGCAGTGTGCTCCGAGTTAGACTCTGATTGCTTTTGTGAGAATGAGCCTTCACATCTGCAGCAGCCCAGCAAGGGAGAGGCAACAGGAGAAACGGACAAAATGAGAAAAGCAGCCAAGCTTGAGATGCAGCCAGAAGAAAGGCATTGGGAAAGAGCCAATAGGAGAGGCAGGTTTCAAAGGAAAAAAAAAAAAAAAGGAAAATAGGAGACAGGAACAAAAAAAAAAGTGCACAGAAAATGTGCCTGCTTTAAATCTTACCATTAGACAGAAAAATAACTTTTCTCGAAGGCGTGCTGATAAAGCTGTAATTGGGAAGACAACTGTATCTTTACCTTTTCTGAAGAAGTTGTATCATAATCAAAACCATAATTTCCAGTGAAATCCTGCAAGAAAGGATTTAATGAGGAAGTTTTTTTTAAAAAATGGGAAGTTAAATAGACTTTCACTGAAGAGCTTCATTTAATTTGCAGCACTTGGGGGAAAAAAAAAATCAATGTAATGATGTGCCATAGTAAAACTTTATTCGTGGCAGAAACCAAATCACATAGCTGGGATCCAGAGACTATGGAGGCAGAGGAGACACTGTTTTATATTCTCTAAGAGACTAGTACCTAACTTCTAATAATAATTCATGTCTTTGGGAAAAGAAACCCCTCAACTCTTGCTATTTTTTAATAAACTTAATGGCAGCTGGAAGGTGGGAATGGAGGAAATGGATTAAATGTGTTTGTTTTGATTTTTAGGAGAGGGCTTGTGATAGACTTTCATGTTTTTGTTTGTTGAGGTCTTTTTAAGTGCTGTATCCTTCAAAATAAATAAACCAGCTGGAACCTGGCTGTACCTGAAGAAACAAATCAGAAAATAAGTTTTATAAAGATGCTACCTCTGGGTTTTTTCCAAGAAATAGTGAGGAGTCAGTAAAACTAACTATAAAAATTCAGCATTGTGAAAATGTATTGCTTTAGCTTCTTTAGCTATCTGGCTTTATTTGCTGCATATAGCAGATGAAATGAAGCCAACGTGACTTCAAGGGGATATCGTCCTTCTGAAACCTTCTCACAAAGATTTTTCTGGTTTTCAGACCTGTTTAGATAACTTACAAGTTGTTAGTGATTCTTAAGGATTCAAAAATAAAAACTGCAAAATGCAGAAGTTGACTGATAAAAGCCAGCCTTTTGCAGTCAATTATTTACATGGAATGGGGATGAAAGTCATGGATCCTTTCGCTGCATTGTGATGTGCAAATTGCAATTTTGGTTAGAATAAAACCGGAGGAGAAAATGGGACTTTGTGATAAAAGGATTCTATTGTCTTGTGTATTTTGAACAGAAATGCTGTCATGATTTTAATTTCCTACTGATCCTTTTTCAGCAAAACTTTTGTCACTTGTCTTGACTCGTCACGTCAGATCAGTTTTTTCCCTCTTCTGACAATGTGTGACTTTGTTTAGCGCCTGCGTCGCTTCCTGCACTGTCTGCTGCTCCTGTGCCCGAGGATTTTATTTCAGTTGGATCATCAGACACCTTTGTGCCTTTGAAAGCATAAGTTTCAAATTAGGTTATCGTCTGATACCTGGGTGTTACAGTTCTCAGGCCTCTCAGACTTTCCCTGACTGCCCTGAGTATTTTTGGGGGCTTAGGTGAGGGAGTGGGAAATGGAAAGTCTGGCCACTGCTTAAAACAGGATAAAAGAGAAGCACAACTGGCCTATTTGAAGGGCTGGCCTTGTAGCTTTATTATTTTTCAGTGTTTTCTGGAGCCTTTCCTATTTTTTTTTAATCAAATGGTTTTATTTCTTTCTCTGACTTCTGCCACCAAGGATGCTTTAACTTAATGAAAATGTCAGTCATTGCAAACAATTCTTGGCACTTAAAAAAACAAATAAAAAATTGGTTTAGCTACTGGGAACAAAGCCACAAATTTGATTGTACCCTTCTGCACAGGAATTTGTGCCAAACTTTTGGGTAAATGTCTTACAATTCAGGCAACCCTTAATTTCGTACTGTATTTGAGAGGATTATTTGGGAAGGACATGGAAGTAGAACATGTTGGTTGAGACCTCTGAGTCATGTGGCCTTAAGTTTCTCCAGCAAGGCAAGCACTCTCCTGCTGCTGATTAGCAGCTGTGGCATTTTCACGGACACATGGAATGGTCCACACCTGGAATTTGGGAGTTGGCCCTCCAGGCAGTTGTTCTGAATAACAAAACTGCCCAGAGAAGAGTTACTTGCGGAGTTACTTTTTTTCGTTTAAACCCTTCTGAAGTGTCTGAAACGTTTCTTTCCTCCTGTGAAAAGTATCCATGCTTGGAGCTATTTGGGGATAGATATTGCATGGTGTTTGTGTGCACATTTTCAAGCGCAGCTGAGCCTAACCTTGATCTCAGCATCAGAACAAGCCGTTGTCTAGACAAAGATCACGGGTGGATTACGGGACCCCGTATCTCTCTTGCATTAATCAGCTGAATGACTCATTGCAAACTTCTGCAGACAAGTAATGTGGTAGAGTCCAGGTTGAGACCAAGGAATTCTGCCTTCTAATTTTTAAAATTATGAGTAAGAAAGCTCATTTGAATTATTTGTCTTTTGCCACACACAGATAAGCGTTATAACTTTACCATACAGCTCTTGACTACAGCGTCGTCTTAGAATGCTTGAGGTTGGAAGGGACCTTAGAGATCATCCTCTTCCAGCCTTCACCTTTGGTACAGGTTCCTGTTTTCTCCAGCTGTCAGCTAAAGGGAACATTAGTGAGTGGGTAAGTCACTAGGAAGGGATAACTTACTTCTGTGTGTAGGCAGTTCCATTTCGTTCTGAAAGACTCTGAGAAATGTAAGGTTGGGTGGATAACAGAGTTCTGAGGAGAAGGCATTTGGAGACATGACCCCGGTTCATGTAGCCAGACGCTTGGATAATTAAAGTTCATCTTTAACTGTGTTTTTTGGGAATCTTTCATTTTTGTAATTGCACTCATTAGAAACATTAATGGTTTTCTGATGACAAGACGGTACTTTTCTGTATTTCCCTAGTTTGGGTTCTGTTTCTTTGAACAGCTATGTATGGTGTGACTGGGTAAAATGTAACCCTGTGTGCATGTTGTGTATAAATGTGCATTGTTTGGGTCGGTTAAGCAAAGCCTACCAGAGCATACCTGTGTTTTTTGAGGAGCAATGTCAAACTTGAGCAGGGCTGGATCTGGCTTGCACTTAGCCCAAGGCTGGAAAACAGTGGGTCTTCAGGTGGTAACACAGTAAGTCACAAATTTCTCTGACTTGGTTTGAGATTAATGTTTCAATGAGGTTGATAAGCGATGACGCCACGCTGCCAGGGGTGGTATTTTATATGAAGAGATAAATCGAAGTTCAGCTCTGTGTGTGTGTGTTTGAAACAGGTCGACAACAACTTAAATGGCCTTTATTCTGGCCACTTTACAATCTGCAACATTAGGGCTTAATTTATTTTCTTTGGTGAACTCGTTTGCCCTCTTCATTCGCAGCGTTGATGTCTGCTGCTTTCCCATTCCAAAGTTGTGTTAAAGGAACACTCTGTGTTTCATCTGTATTCCTA
Organism: Pachyramphus minor; assembly: GCA_013397135.1. NCBI lineage: Eukaryota > Metazoa > Chordata > Aves > Passeriformes > Tyrannidae > Pachyramphus > Pachyramphus minor. The sequence goes on along the minus strand of VYXB01001561.1, from coordinate 163,054 downwards.
CGGTTGGGATGGGGCATACTTTTCTTCAAACGTTATGAGCTCTTTTCCCTGAGGGGAGGAGGATGGTACTGATCCTGTGTGTCTGAGAGGTACAGCTTAACAGATTGGCCGAATAATCCATCCTGAACTGGAGAGTGAATAATTTTAATACCCCTTATCTCACGTAGATTTTTGTGGATATTCATCTCAGCAAATGAACTTTGCATTTCTAAATATTTAGAGCAGCATGTTTGTTCAGGTACAGCATACTTGAATCTTAATATTCTCCAAGTTTCTCCAGGTTTCTGTGCATGTGGGACTTTGGTTCCAGGCTTATTTAAATAAACATTTAGTGCTTGTGTGAGGACAACTCTAATTACCTCTGACAGTCACAACTGGGAATAGCATGGAGGAAATAATAGTTCTTGACCAATCGCTAAAACTCAGGAAGTCCTGGTGCCATAGGAAGGGAGGGAAACTCACTTTTCATTTCCTTTCGAGTCCAGTGTGTTCAGATTAACTTTAAAGGGAGCTGAGGTGCAGCTCTGAGGATTTGGGCTTCAATCATGTGGTGCCTTCGTGTGGAGCCCGACTCAGCGGGCAGTGCGGCACCAGCCAGGGGAGCTCTCGCAGCTCAGCTGCTGGGGATCCTATTGCAAATTAAATATGAAACAAGGATGCATTTGGTTTTGCATGGGACACTTTTAACACAGTCATTCCAGGGGCTTTCTCGGTGTTCTGAGTATTTTAAGTCACAATACAGATGGAGGTGGTAGCTCATCTGTAAGCTTTCAGAAATAAATCATCTCTTTTGCTGTTTAAAAAAGAACTGGTGGATTTTTACCATTCTCATGTTTGATAGTTTTAGTTTTCTGTATTACAGTATTTACATTTTCAGTTTGTCAAAGTTTACTGTTATTCAGTTACCTTTTCTTTGGGGGGGTGTATAAAATATCCTACAAACAAATATTTTCAATGTGATCAAAACATGCACATGGGGTTTTTTTAAGATAAAAGGTACAGTTAAAATCACATATCCTTATCCAGGGAAGTTGAGTTGGGATGTTGAGAGTTCTTTTAAGGACCTTTAGTGAAAATCTATTTAGAGTTTAGTGAGATTTAGCCATCCAATTATCCTCATGTAGCGTGAGACCGTAACTTTTTTTGGCCAGAATCCTTAAAACCGTGCTATAAAATCGCATTGGTTGTGATGAGCTGAAAAAACAATGTTGAATTTTGTTGTCCTGGTGTTGCTGTATAGCTCAATTACACTTACAAACTACAGCATGTGAAGGGTTTATCACAATATTGCATATATTCACACAATTTAGTATTTTTTTAGGACTCTTGGGGAAAGTAAACTTTGTGTGAATTAAGAAGTGATAAGTATCTCAGTGCTGATGTTGCAGGTAACATGTGTCCCTTAGATGAGCTGATTTTCACGGAGTACAGCTCATGCACGGTATTTATTTAGAATTTAAGGTGATTCAGGCTGAAACACTGAATTTGTTCCAAATCTCAGTGTAAACCTCAGTTTTACAAAGGGCCCTCAATTTAAGGAGGTTTTCCTTCCCTCAGTGAGCTCACTGAGCTGAGCTCCTTGTGGATATATTTGGTCCGTCTCTGGTGAGGTGAACTCCCATCATGTCTTCTAGATCCCACACTGTAGATGGGATCACACAGATGGGATGCCAGGGTACAGCTAAAAGCTAGCCCTGCTGCCTGGTCAAAGGCAAAATGCTCCCACTGGGGGGGTGCCAGGGGAATGGGAAGTGAAGAGTGTCAGATGAAATTGGAGGTTGAATTTTGGATTATCAGTTATCCCTATGTCCTGTGTGTGGGATATGCGTCCTGTGCCCTGCCTTGGCAGGCTGAGATTTTCCTGGGTCACAGGCTCAGCCAAGCAGGGTTGCTGCAAGACTCCTCACAGGAGACATCCGAGGCAATCCAATGGAGCAGGAACCGGTGCTGATGAGGAGGTGATATTTTACAAGAAGCTCGGTCTGCTGTTGAGCCTGGCGTACTTCAAATGAGATGAAAAATTAAGTCCTTGCCACTTGTGGTGATTAAAGCCCCGGTGGCTCACTTTTCAAGAGCGGCATGTTAGCCCTGCTGGCATGGTTCCAGTTGGGTTAGAGAGTTCTGCCAGCATAAATGCCCTGAGAAGTTTCAAATTTGTGGGGGAGAAGCTGCTGGGTGCTGTTCTGTGCCGCCAAAGAGTTGCCACAGCCTCCTGCCACGGGTCCTGCATTTCAGCAGCAATGGAAGTGATGCTGAGCTGAGGCCAGGTCCCGTTCCCTGAAAGCATCCAGAAAGCACAGCTTTTTCTCTTTTGAGGGTAACCCAGCAGGGCATCTGTGTTTCCTAGGTTAGCATTAAACCTGTATGTGTGAATGATGGTGAATAAGTACAGGGTTGTTACGCTCTCCCAGGACAGGGGGTAGAGCCCATCCTGGTATCACATCTGTGTTTGCAGAGGAGAGAATCGGGTTTGATCCAAACGTGCTGCCAACACACTGAAAAATAGAAATGTCGATTGTTTTTATTTAAGTAGTTTTTGTCCTTTCCCATGTGAATGAGGAGGGCTGCTTTTGTTCATAATACAGAGAATAATTTCCATGTGATATTTTTAGCAGCCAAGGTATAGAAAAGGTTGTGGACTTTCAGAGTGGTTAAATGCAAAGGGCCGAGCAGAGAGACAACTGGTTGTAATCTGCTGTGAGGGAAAGGTGTGGCATGTGGGAAGGTGCTGCTGGCAGTGCCACCAGGAGAATGGATGTTGGGGTTAAATAACTTACAGTAGGATTTCTATAAAATGGAATTGTTCTTATCAGCCCTGGTGGAACAGCCAATGCTTGTGCTGCTCTCAGGCTCCAGTGTTACACATGTGCTTGTGCTGTGCAGTAGCTTCGGCCTTATCTAAATGGAAAACCCCTTCCAGCTTGAGAACAACTTAGCAACTTTTCAGTATCAAAAAGGGCACATTATACACGACACATGTACAAGACTCAAAGGAACATGTATGCTGCCTAAAGTTTTTTGGAGCTGGCCTGTGTGTGTGCTAATCTCCTGAGGGTTCATTGCTCCGAGCTTTTATCGGGAGCAAAGGGAGGCAGAGCCGGAGGCTTCTATGCACGCTGCCTCCCCATCTGAAAGAACCAGCTCCTTTTTCCTTAGTTCAAGGCAATGCTCACAGAAGTGTGTGTACATCGTTCCTATCAATGCAGTCACAGGACTCTGACTTTCTTTTTAAGTGAAAATAAATGAAAATGTTTTCATTCCCTATTGTTAAGCGACAGAGGAGGTTTCTGCTACAGTCTCATTGTCTTAGATCTGTTTCTCAGTGCAGCACATCTTTGCATTAAGCTGTTATTACCTTTTAATGTCATATAGAAGAGATGAAATTTATTGGTAGTATCTCAAGGGAAAGATTCAAGATGCTGGTTTTCTGAGGAGAAGCTTAGATGTGAATTAAAAACCTGATTATTTTTGCTTGTTACGAGCCGACTGCAGGTCAAACACCTCGCAGTTGCTGCGGGCTCTACATGTCCAGTTTTGCAGTTTCTTTGCTGCCTTAATTGGTGTAAGTTTTGTCCTCCGAGATGATCTTTTCTGAAGGGGCAGGGAGATGATAGAACAGGCGAGCTCCAGAGGGAGAGATCCAGCAATAAGTCATGTACACTTAGTATCACATTAACAGGGAGAGAACACGCCAGCGATCAGGTAACACCTAAACACTGTTCTCCAGAATTAGGTGACTTTGTTTCCTTACCTACATTTAGTGTCCCAGGACCCCACAAAGGTCGGGGTCACTTTTTGAACAGCTGCATTAGTGCCATTCTTCCTCTGAATAGTCGTTCATTTCTTTCTGTAGCGTTAAAAGGGAGCTGTAACCTTGTCATTTTAATGAGCCAAAGCTTTGTTAAACCTGGAACCTCTCCTGGTCAGAGGTGGCATGGTACATGAGCATATTTAAGGCAACTCAATTTCTGTAAGAAACAGTGTGTGCAAGGAGAAGTTTTGCTTCCTCATGCAAAGAGCTGGATTCCTAATTACAATGGGGTTGACGAAGAGTGACGTTTGGCAAAAATCCAGAGCAATACTCTGCCTTGTTGCCTCCTGCTGCAGAGTGAGACACCTGAGCTGTCCTGTCATCACACCTGCTGATGTAATATAAAGAAAGTTGTATAAATACAAGTGGGGATTTTAAAGATTTTTTTCCTCCCACCTGTACTTGAGAGCATATTATTGCTAGAGAATGGAAGGATTTAAATTTCTTTAGTGTTAGCTCTCTATATTGAGTTATATCACACCTACCTTCACTGTGCTGATGCAGTATCAAGGCTAAAACTATTGATTCTGCAAACCGAAGTCACTTCTTTTTATTTTGCCTTTCATGTGCATGTCTCATTTACAGCATTCATAGCAAAATATGTATTCTTTAAATAACAGCATGATCTGGTTACATATGGCAAAAGAAATAATACAAAGGAAAGATCTAGACTTTCCCTAATCTGAGTCCATATAGCATCTTATATTGCTATGTGTTATGTGGCTACAAAGTGCATGGCACAAGTGGAATATTTAAGTTGTTTTATATGTATTATGTATAAATGTATAAAATATATAAATTAGCAGCAATTTTTTAAAGTTTAGCATCACTAAAAGTCCTTGGGGGACAGAAAAAAGAGGGACACCACAGTGCAGCCACAAAATGACTCTTACAGCTGCTGGAGTTTGGGGGAAATGGAAAATAACTAAAACACTAATGTGCAGTGTTGAGTTGAACCAGAACCATCAGGGCACACCAGGCTGTTGGCAATGTCAGCTTGGACTTCTGTATTCAGAGGCTACATTTTTTTTTGCTTGATTTTTCCTTGCTGGATCACCCAAGGAAGAGCAGGAGTCCCTGCTGAGAAGCAGAATACATCAGTCCAGGTGGAGAGCCATGTTAAAGGACTATACCAGGCTGCCATCTGAGCAAGGCTTTGGGATACAGGAACACCACTGTCAGTTTTAACTGGTTTGCAGGTGTCCTTTGTCCCTGCAAAACAAGGGATTTGGTCAGTGTTAGGAGTCTGTTAATGAGACAACTGTACAGAAAATCCATGTTCCACTGGTTTTTTTCTTCATTGATCATCTAGATATCCTGGCAAATGAGATATTTTTCCTCTTAAAAGTCGATCAGATGAGATCAGATGTTTTCCAAAAACACAGCTGTGGTTTTCTACCACAGTTATCATATCTCATTTGCTGCTTAATGCAAATTCAATAATCATATTGGTTCAGACTCATGCGCTGACTGCATCGGTGTTTTAACAGTAATATTTTTACAAATCACTGCAGAAGCGCGTGGGCTGCACACCATCCTCAGAGGAATTTCCAGCCTGAAAGCATGGTGTTGTGCTCTATATTAGCTAGAAGATCCCGAGGTGTAAGAGCCCAAAAGGTCTGTATCACTCTTCTCCCTTCAGATACCATGTGTGCAAAAATTTTACAGCATCGTTCCAAGCCTCAAGTTGAGAGAAGTTATGACTTCAGGCTATTGGACATGTAGTTTTCAGACAGCTGCAAGTTCTGCTATTTTTAAACACTTCTTCACATGCAACAAAAGCTCTAGTTATTATGCACAATAATGTATTCAATAATTTAGATTTAAAACATTTTTGATCTTTTAGCTGCGTTTTGCTCATAAGAAAAGAAATGTGGAAGGAAATATTATATGAACTCAAATACCTGAAGTCTTACAGCAACTTTCTCTCAGAAATTCAGTTCCTAAGTGGAATCCAGACATAAGATGTTGTATTTCTAATAGATACAGTTGTGTTTGGGTTTTTTCCCCCGAGAAATACAAATGCTTGAGGCATGATTTAAAATGGAAATAACCTCGTAGCCTTCACCGTGGTGTTACTGTGTAATCTGCTATAGTTAAACTATTCAGGGAGATAAAATAGATTCAGTGCAGCTATCAGATAGGATCTCACAGTCTTTCTATTTAAATGTGCTTCAGCCTTAATGCAAAGGCAGCACATATATCTGTGATGTTACTGAAAGGGACTAAAGAGTCTAAATACTTGGTGCTCAGTGAGTTTTGGTTCCTCCATTAACCCATGTTTTTGCAAACCACGTATTTTCTTTCCCCTGTCTCAACTTTTACATGTATTTGCTAAACCAGCATGCTTAGGGATGGTGGTTTTGTCCTCCCTTTAAGTTCAGTTTTTCCAGCATTTTAATTTTTCCTAAACCCCTTCAACTTTGTGTGCCTTTCTCCCAGCTGGAAGTGGAATCTGATTTTTCCAAGCAGTTCTGTGCTGTTTCCATGCTGTGTTGTGGATCTTCTAATACTAAGACTGATGCTAAATACCAAGACTGTCAAATGTGCTCTGCCTTTCCTCTGCCCATGCCTCTTACTGGTAATTCCCACTCCTGAGTATTCAGTGCTTCTTTACCTAATTAACAAATTTCTTAAAATGCTTTAAAGATGTTTTTCCTGCATGACAAGATCAGCTTACATTGTTTTAAGCATAGTTTATTTATGCATCTGTTTCTCAGAGCTGTCCTTGCCTGTGAACGTTTGTGCCGCACTTTCAGTGTTACACCTTCTGACAAGTTCCATTCAGTGGGATCACCCTTGTTTTTGGAATATGCCACAATGAGAGAATGCCTGAATTATGTTCTTTTGGTTCCTTCCTACCCAGCTCTCTCCAGTTTTTCATTACCACTTGCCTGCATTCTTTTCGGCATGTTTAATTTTTTGTCCAAGACTTTTCAAGTAAGATTTTGTGATACTGTCAGATGTCGAGCTTTAAAGCTTCTATTATAGTTTCCAGTTATCTATTATTTCTGTAGTTCTTTCAGAAGAATCTGAAAATTGATCAAGTTATCTTTTTCCCCCCTGTCTAATCTTGTAGTGGGCTTTTTTTCCTTATTACATCCTAATTCTGTTGTGGGTGAAAGTGGTAGTTGTTCAGGTCATTCTTTTGAAGTGTGCCTATATTCTGGACTTACTGATAATATTAATTAGATACATGTAATAACAAGCAGCTTTAGTAATTAGTGAACTCCTAATAGAGACAGCACAATAGTTTGAGACATGAGTTGTCTCAAGCAGCAAGACAAAATGATCCAAATGCTCTTCATTTCAGTGTCTAAGCAGTGTTTCCTGCTATGTACATATTTCTTGGGTCTGGGATGCAGACTGTCTGGTACCAACTGGCTGTCCATCATTCTGGAATTTGGTAGTGAGGGGTAAAATCTGAGGCTACTCAGAATGAAAAAAAGGCAAAGGAAAAATGCAATGTGATGGATTTCCTTCACTGTAAAAGCTTTTCTTCTCTGCAAGTTTTATTGCAGAAATGTGAAGTTATTATTAAGTGAGCAGAAGCAGCCGAAAATGGAAGCTGTTCAAGAAGTTCCAAAAAGTCAGCATAAACTGCAGAGACGAGAGAGAGGCTTTAAGTGTCTGCAGTTTGTATTTCCATCCCTGTTCTCCATCCTGGAATCGTGCCCTGGGTCCGTACTGTGGACCAGCTGCACGTGGTAGCTGACACAGGGATGTGGCTGTAACCCGTGGCTGCCCTTACAGGGAAATATTTTTCTCCAGAGTTCTTGCTAAAGAATGAAAAGCAAATAATTTTCACTCTTTTCTCAGTAGAGTTTAATTTTATTTCCCTGGCTTGTGTTTCTCTGAAAAGGCAAAAAGGTTTTCCTTGCAGAGCTGGGCAGTGTAGGAGTCTTTGTTAGTATTTCTGGCTGGTTTTATGTCCAAACTCGACAGCTGCTGTGGCCCAGATTTCTTGGAGGTTTAAATGTTTATGTCTCCTTAACATGAAAAAAGTTTTGATATGCATGTTGATACTGTTGCACCAGTGCTAACTGCATTTTTTTTTACATCAAATAACAGATTTACTATTATATCCAATTATTTTCCCCTATTAAACCTGCTTATCTTGGCTTACATAACCCTTATCCTAATTTTCAGTAGGAGTCATCAGTTTCTTTAGAGGTAAAGCCTGGTGTGAGATATTGAGGGTACAAGGAACAGAAATAACAAGGAAGAATGGCTGAAAATGCTTAAAAATCATTTTTACTGGAAATAAAATGTTAGGGCTGCACATAGTTTTATTGTTTGGTTTTTTTAAAGAACAGCTGGCGTAATTTCTGTAACAAACTTTTGTGCAGATGGGTAAAAGGACAGAAAAATGGGATAATTTTTCCGGTGGAGCAGCATTTTAATCACCTCAGTCAGATCCATTCAGTGAGCTTTCAGAAGCTTGGACAGTGAGAATGCAAGAAGCTGGATGTGGCCATCAAAGGTTGGTTTCCCCAGGAATGCTCAGGATCTTCCTGAGCATCTTCTCTTGCTGCTTTTGCAGAGCAGAGTGTGTTGTTAACAGTATTTGTTACTGTTGTGTGTAAATCTAAAAGAACAAATATAATATTAAGGTACCAACAAGGTAAGATGTTCCCTGTAAAGTGTCTCTTAGCAAGGCTCCTGCAGTCACATTTAGCTTCCCTTCTTCAAGTTACTTCTTTATGGTGATTCTTCTCTGTTTTCTCAGCTTTCCGAATTTTTTTCTGAATCTTTTAGAAATCTCTCAGAGGGGAATGATGTACTTTGGATTTGTTTGATAACCACCACTGTTTGGCAAGAGTCTTCTACCTATGTGCAAATTATTTACGCTCTGAAAAGAGTGGTTTTTTGAGTTACATTTTTTCCTGAGTTTAGCTAACAATTTAATTTGAAAATAATATGCTGCTCTAGTTCCTTTTCATTAGATGTCCTGTTTTAGGTTTGAGTTTTTTTGGAGGGAGGAGAGGTGAGATTTCAGTGCATCTCAATAATTTTTAAATCCTCCAATTTATAGCTTCTCTTTGGGCTAAAATTATATTCATAGAGAAAACTTTGTTTCCCTTGCTCACCAAAGTTTAAATGTGCTGACTCCATTAACTTTTGCAGGAGTAAAAAGTTCTCCATGTAGTGCTTAGTTAGTGATATGCAATTTTAGAAGATGTTTCTTGAATTTCTTTACTGAATTTTAGTAAAAAAAGTCTGTCTGAGGTCAAATCTAATATTCTATCACCGATTTTCATTTTGTAGAAAATGTAACAGTAAAGAAATAGTTTGAGGCAATACATGAATCTGTGGTAAAAACATAAATTTCCTCTTGGAAAAAAATCTGCTTTGCATATTTAAGCCTGAATTCACCATCATAATAAATATTAATCACAAAAGCTGCAGTGTACGTCCCAGCAATTGGGAACTGGATGTATATTGGGACGACTTAGCACACAGAAATTAAGATTTCTGTGATTTGGGGAAGGCTGATTTGTAAAGTGCCTGTGCTGTGAAATCTGTGCTGTAGATATAATAAAGTATGGGGGGCACATGGGGGAAGGTGGGTTTGCATTCTCCAGTTTTAGCTTGTTTTGACATCAGCACATCCACTCTGCCTTTCCATAGGAATCCGTGGACAGATTGCTTCCTAGTAAAATATGGCTTCACGTTTTTTCCCCCCATTTAAAAAAAAAAAAAAGGGAAAAAAAAATTGTGTTTGTTGAGGAGAAAAAAGAAAAAAAACTTGCTCCTGAAATGGGCTCCCTTGTTCTATAAACAAACCGAATTTTCACGGGCAGTTTTCTGGTTTGTACGGGCAGCACTGATCATCGGGAGGGTGTCAGGCACTCCTGCTTCCCGTTTCCTTCCCTCTGCCAGCTCCAACCTTCCTTTTCTCCTAGTTGTACTGACTGGCAGCAGATATTGGGGAAGGGAGAGAGAGCTGGTGGAAACCTGGTGTCTTCTGAGACGGATCTCAGAGATCAGAGGAAACTCTAGAAATTTATCGGCACTTAAACCCCAGGTGTCAAATTAATTTGGGTGCCTGATATGTCCTTCTGTGACATCTGAATTGAGGATGCCTGAAACTCTGGAATTCTAGATGAGTGAACTGGTAGATCTTTAGTAAATTAAGGATATATAGAATCATGTTCTCTTCATTTATTTGTTTGCTGGTTTGGTTCCACTAACCTGCTTAAAATCTCTGTAGGAAAAGGAGGTGGCTTGATCTTCTCCTTTTTAGCTTTTAAAAATCCTCAATTTAACACTTAGAGGAAGAAAATGCTTTTTGCCTTCATTGCTTGCTGGATCTCTGTAGCATTTTGCACACTGAACTGTCAAAGCTCTCACAATTCTTCATATTGTGATTATTCAGGAGACTGTGCAGTCATCTCCCAAGTTTTCTTTGCAAGGAGATGAGCTTATTCCAGGGAACCTTTGTAAATCATGGTGTGTTAGAATTTCTTAGAAATGCACACTGAATTTAGAAGTCTTCCTTTGGGGAATTAAAAGGAGTAACTTAATGCAGTTAATCACTCCTGGCACTACCTCTCTAAAACAACTGCAAGGCAGTGGATTGAGATTTTAGATTGTACAACTGTCCTGCAAAATTAACATTCCTTTTAGAAAGCCGAAACCAAACCACCTACAAGCAGGATATTGCCTTAAGGCTACAGTTTTAAACAGGCAGCAAGTGGACCTTTAGGGTCCAACTGTAGCAATAAATCTTCCATCATTTGCATTGTATTTTAAGTAAGCAAATTCCTAAATGTTTTGGTCTAGCTTGAACTCGTGGTAATATTACACATCCTTGATATTGCATTATTAATATGTGCTTTTTTATTGTTGTTATTGCAGTGATGTGGCTTAAAGCAATTTTATCACCTCCATTTAACCTTTGGTGTGCATTACTATAAGTATATATATTGATATATAAGTATACATGTTCTATAAGTTTATATACTTATATATATGTACACCCTAGTACACATATTTATATATAATTAAATACATGGAGTGAGTGGGGGCTCACCTGCTGTGATCTGTGCAAGGTCTCTCTTGAGAGGGAAAGGCAGATTTGTAAAAATGGGGCTCACAACATAGATTTGAAATTGAAGTGGTGTGTGAGGATGGGTGCCTGACTCCTCATCAAGACACACATTTGGTCTCAACCCTTTATGTACTCCTGTGTTTAAGCAACTAATTTTTCAACACGGTTAAACAAAATATTCCAACTTTGCTGACAGAAAACAGAGGCCACAGAGAGGTAGAGCTGAATGGAGAAAGCCCAGGGTTTGTCAGAGTGTGTGGTAAATAAAACCACTGTCAGGCTTGCAAAGAACTCATATATTCCTTTGAGATCAGCAGCACCTTTTGTACTTTTGGTACTCCAAGCCCTGAAGGTTTGTACTGAGTTTTAGCACCCTGATTTCAAACCTTCATGCTCAGTAAATATTGTGGAAATCGGTGTTTGTATCAAAGGCTGAGCGAACATCCCACTCTCATCCTCCAGCATCTCCAGCTACATGAGTGTCTGATAGTTTACCAACTCTCAGGAGGGTTGTGAGGTGGTGCAAAAGTTGCTGTGGTCTTCAATATGTGCAAAAAATCCTCACCTCAGGACTGCCAGCCTGCGTCTGTGTTTTACACTGTTGTTCTCTGTCATTTTAAACCACTTACATTTAAGATTTCTCAAGAACGGGGGGAGTTGTTTTGAATTCCTGCTTTTAAAATGAAAGCAGGAAGATCCCCCAGTTTTATAAAAGGTGTCAGAGAAGGTGTCATTGAGGTAAAAAGATGTGAGTTTTAGCTGAGTCTGTGTTGGCCTCTCTGAGTACTGAGAGAGCGCAGTCTGCAGGGAAGGGGAGCCGAGTTTCAGGGAGCTGCTGGTAGGAAACAGGCTTCTACAATTCATGGCCATTTTGGCATTGTGTGCTTCCTGCAGCCGTAAAATTATCTAAATTCTATGGCTACAATCTAATCTGAAATATCTACGTGCTTGTGGCTGCAGGTTTTTTTCAGGTGATAAACCATTTGCCGGTTAATCATTAGAGCTATTGAATAGCTTGTGAATTTGGGGAAAAGGCAAGGCTCAGACTTTCAAAACTGTCGTTCATTTGTGTTAGTGGAAGTTCTTAAAATTTTGGTCAAAGTAAAAAAAAAAAACATATTAAAGTGGAAGCAAATAGCTCTTCTCTCTTTTTATTGTCCGAGATTAAGGTAGGAGAGCCAAGGGGTGATTTAACAATAAAACAACTGTGTTTTCTTAAGAAAAAAGGAGCAGTGAGGGAGCCGTCAGGAATTTCTATGCTACACTTTTCAGTTGTGCTTAGATCCTTTGCCTCCCGTTTCTGTTTCCCCTTTCCCACTTGGCCGTCTGAAACTGGAATTTTGAAAAACACCAATCTTCCCTCGGTGCTTGGACGGCATTTAGTTTGCCGGTTTGTTGTCAGGAGCCAGACAGCAATATTTTGAGATGTAGTTACCATCCAGAAAAAATTCCAATTGAAATGTATTGAATAGTGAAACAATTTTTTTTTTTTTAATTTGCTTTAGATTATTTTGAAGCCTATTTGCTTTCAAAGGTGTTTTCAGTATCGCACAGTTGTATCTGTCGGAATGCAAAAGTGAACTAAATTGAATCTTGGGAACAGCAGTGCTTTAGTAGTTCCTAAACAGTTTAGTCTTTGGGAATATCCTTGTTAGATGGATCTTGTGAGTGAGACAGAAGCGATTCAGACCTAAGACGCTGCTTTTTTAACGTCTTTGAACCACGACTGCCTTTGAAATTATTAGTTGCAATATCCTTGTAAAACCCTCGCTGAATGCAGCGCTGCACTGGGTATGTGACACAGTCATCCTGCAGAAAGTTGGCTTAATTGGCTTTTGTGAGGTGCCTAATTTTAGGCAGAAACGATCCCGAAATAGCGATGCCTGGCTGTGTGTCCTGTGTGGTGTTGGGATCACTAATCCCGCAGTATTTCGGTGCCTCGGCAGAGGGCACTGTTGGAGCATTAAAGGCGTTTGAAAGGCTCATCTCCAGCTTTTCTTGATTTTTTTTTTTTTTTGGAAAGTGTTTAATGTTCTCCATGTAATTAAATTCAGTTCCCTGTATAATTAGCAATGGAGCCTTATTCTTTGTGCCACTGCTGTGGATAGTATTATTTTTGTCTCTATTTGCCTTCAGTCAATGCAAAATACTGTTGCCTATCGAAAAGGTAGAAAGTTTTATTGCTGTCTCTCAAAACTAAGTGATATTTAAAGATGGAAATAGAAAACTGTGGAGTTAGTTTCGTTTAGTTGCTCAGAGTAAATAGGAAACCTCTAAAATTCCTGCTTGTGGCTCAGGAAGGAGCAGAGTTAATGTGCCATAATAATTTTACCTTTTATCCGAATGTGTATTATGGTATTTTTGAATTGTCAGTACTTGCAGGTTGTTAAAAATATATATGAAAACACATAATATTTAATTATGTGTGAAACCTATTGATTTAATTTGGCAGATTTTTTTTTCCTCTTTAATTTGTTTTCCTCTGTATCTTTACAAGAACTTGTCCTGTATTGGTGGTGTTTAGCATATTGAAATATTAATTAGAGTGATCAGGCATGGTTATTTTTCACTAATTGCAAATGCAAAGTAATTACTGTGACCTAGAAATAGTTTCCTTGTCCAAATTCCTGTAAACATCCTATTTTTTTTATAATTTATGATGACCAGCTACAACACATTGTGTTATAAAGAAATAATTTCCTGCGATACTGGAGGACTTAACGCTGACGTTACATTAGAATGCTCCTACTGCTTGTAAATGGAAGATACTTGGAAGATGGAGGTCTATTAATATTCTGTTGTGTTTGGCTCTTAAATTGGCAAATACATGGAGAATTAATTACAAAAACCATGTTGCAGTTTTCTTTCAGGAAGTGCCTCTTTGTCCGTAACTGGTTGAGTTACACGAACAACCTGGAGAAGTTTGCGTTAAGAGATCGAGGGATACGCTCTGCCGCCGACTGGCAGGATCCTCCTGCCTTCATTTCAGAATCAACCACACAAGACATCTTCTCCAAAAAATCTCTGTTGCCTTAGAAATAGTGGGGAATATTCCCCCCCCCCAGTAGAAAATGTTAATTAAGTTATCAGCAGCCGAGCGCGGGCGGATTGTGAGGAAAGGAGCACCAAAGAGTTTGAAATGAAAGTGTTCGGTGCGGATCCCTGTGGCTCTTTGCTTCCAGGGCTTCCACGGGAAATCCCAGGGTTGGAGCCTGATCCTGACCTTGCTCCTGCTGTGGACCCTGAGCCTTGGTAGTGGTGCAGTGTCCGTAGGGACAGAGCTGGCAGCGCCGGGTCTGTGGCAGGGTCCGTCCCTGCCCTGCAGCAGGGTGGGTTCATGTCTCAAGGCCAAGCCACTGTCTGCAGCCACCGCTGGGATTGCAGCTGGAAACAGCAACTTGAAATAACAAAGGGAAAAGTTGGTTGGGTTCCTTCTTAGCACAGCTTTGACTTTTGAAAAGAGAGGCAACTGCCTCCAAATGGAAAGCTACTCAGTAATATTGCCGTGCAGCCCATCTGTGTCATCTGTTTTCTAAGGGGACTAATACAGTGCCCAAGAAGACTCTAATTAAATGTGCATATTTGTTTTTTAAAGCTTTCATATGGTTTCTTATTTATTAGTGTCTCTTTACATCAGCTTGGTAGGGTAATATTCAAGCAAATTCCTGTTTTGTCTGAAGCATTAATACTGATGTTCTGCTCCTGTATCATCCCTGTAGCTGTTATCTGTTGTATGTTTTCCCCACGAGAGGCTATCGCAGGTTTTTAGTCCAGACTGTTTGTATTTGACAAGGTCAAGATAAGTTTTATCTCTATAGATAAGTCAAGTGCATTAGGATCGATACAGTTACAGTAAAATACATTGGCAATATTTATTGCCAAGATCCTAATGAATTTTTAAAGCTTGGAAGACTCTCTAAGTGGGTTGAGGATGCCCTAAATGGTTGTTTATAAAAAGACCTGTGCAATTATACAGTTAGGTACTTTTTGAAAATAAAATTTGTACAACTTTTATGGTTTTTGACGGGATGGAGAAAGCTCCACCTCCCCCAAATCCCTTCAGATTCTTAGGACACAGTCAAAATAAGTATTTATTTTCCATTCGCTTGGGTGTCTGTTTAGGGATTTATGAGGTTTATCCACAAGTTACCTGTTATGATTATAAAATTGTTCTATTTTTAGTACACTAATAGTTGGGGTTTTTTAATTTTACCTTCCATTTTTTATTGACAAGATAATTGTCTTTGTTTTGGCTTTGACAGAGTGGCTTTGGCCAGTATCATTTGTGATATAAATTTCCCTAGGTACATATTTATGCAGTTAAATCAATAAGTATTTCATAATCTCTCTAAATACTTATGTAACTTAATAATTCCAGCCATTATGATGCATCTACTTAAATGTGTATTTTATGTAGGGGCATTTAAAAATGCAAATTATAGGGATTATTTTCCTTCAGGCTTTGTATTTTTCTGTTGCATCAGATAGAGAGTAAGAAAATTAACCCACAAAAAATCCTGCTAAAGTAATAATGAAGATCTGCCTTCTATCTGGTAAAGATAATTCATTGATAAGACTCCATGGCTCGCTGGAACTCATTTTGCTTTCTCTGTTTTCTGTAGTTGATCTTTTAAGCCACACGACACAGCCGTGGTGAGGCCTAAGTTAAGCAGAAAGTTTCCACCTTTGCCACAGTCACCTACTTCTGGGCCTTTTATTAATTTGTCATCTTCTGTAGGTCTGTTTTCTACCCCTCCTGGCTCCAGAGCACCCAAAGGTTGCATCTTCATATTGTTAATACTTTGAATTTCAAAATCAGGATTGATAATACCATGTTGGGGAGCTGCTGTGTAGCTTCTCCTCGTCTTTACCACGGAGGTTTGATACCTGACACTTTTAATTTAATTTAATTAGGGAGGCAGAACCCCATCTTGGTGTTCATTAAGGGGATTATTCATCAAAGTTATTGCTTCCTTGATGGAGAATAACAATATCACTCACAATGGCTGCTGTTGCTCTCATAACTGTATTACTTTCTACTATTTTTCTCTCCAGGGCTTTGTACTTAGTCTCTTTATTTGAAAATTTTAAATTGAGGGAAGCGTAAACTTCTGGTATAGCAAATTCACCAGGGTCACATTTATTTCAGTGTAGTAGCTTTATGTCATGTAAATGCTTCGTGGAATTATTTTTTTTTTTTTTGCTTTTTATTGGTTCTCTGCACTGTCTTTAAATATTTGTATTTCTTTCAAGCTCAGCTGCACTTCTGCTCGGGGCCTGAGGTTTCTGGCTGCCTGTTTGCTGATGTAGCTGAACTCTGCCGTGCTGAAATCCTGCAGAGATCGCTGTAGGGAGGGAGCCTCTCTGGAGCAGGGAGTCACCACGGGCTTTGCTGGAACAGAGTGGAAACCTAATGTAAAATTAATAAGGGGAGGGTGGGGGAGAGCAGACTGTTTGCAAAAGTTATCTTTTGTAACGCAGCCCTAATCAAATATTCAGAAAATGGCAGCTTTAAAAATAGAACAATTGTCCTTTTAAAACATGACTAGTTTGGTTAATTTACCCCCAAGTATCCGGTGTCTGTGACTCTGAAAAACCCTTATCTACTAAGGGGGGAAAAAAGAGCGATGCAGAAAAGGTGACAAGTTTTCACCTCTTTCCTCAGAGAACATTTTAATTCCACTTTAATCAGCCTGCCAATAAAAGAGTACTTGGCTTTCAAGGGGAAACAAATCAAAATATGCATTTATCAGTCACGAGGCAGAATTCAATCACTCGCAACTGATGAACTCCAAAAGGAATGAAACTAGTACTATCACGCTGCCTTGGTGGTTTGCTTTGTACTATCAAAGAACTGGTACTATCTTTTCCTGCCACATCCACTGTTTGTCTGTCATCCCTAATTATGGCCTTTCAAAAGCAACGCTTCATAATTGCTGTTAATGATTAAAACAAAAAAAATTTCGCATCTAGATAACCAAACTAGTGTTCTGCAGCGTGCAGATTTGTGTGTTCTGCAGCTGCCAAAATAACTTAAAAATAATAATAATAATAAAAAAAATTAGCCAAGAGGTGAGGCAGAGGAAAGAGAAGGAGGTTGCCAAGTGGTGCTGTCAGCGTTATCGTACAGGACTCCTACAAGGGCACGTCACAGGCCTGTCTTATTAAAATAAAACTTTATTTTCCACTAGGAGAGGAGACTCGAGGTTCACGTTGCGCTGCACAGGTGGGCTCTCATTTCAGGCTCCTCTCTGCCGCTCTGCTCCTGTTAAGAAAGAAGAGCCTGAAGTGGAAAGAAGGGTTTTTTTGTATCAAAGCAAACTTGGATGCTGTTTCACGTATGGGTGTTTCTGGGTTGTGGGAATTGGTTGCTCTGGGTTTTCTGCTCGTTTAGCGTGAGGCGAACACATTGCTCACTTTATTGATATTAAACAGAGTCGTCCTGATGGTTACAGTAGTTAGACTACAGCATTATACACAAAGCTGAATCTTTCTGGTGAGAGAAACTGCATTCTTCGGGCTTATCTTGCTCCCTGCGCTGGAATTTACATGCGTAACTACCGGTGCATCAAGATGAGTTTTTCGCCTTTGTGTGGTTTGCATCTCAATGAGGGTGGAGAGGTGCGGGCTGTTTAGCTTTCCTTCTCCCTGCCCTGAAAAATGGTTAAAACTCACCTCCTGCTTTATTTATGCTTTGTTCCATCCGACTTCTCTTCTGGCGCTGAGGATTTATGAGGCCAGAAAGCAAGAGCCAAACTGTTCTTGTGTTTCGTTTCCTCCGTTCTTGCCCTTGTTTGATTTCTTGTAGATTTTTTTGCTCCCTGACTATGGACTCCTTTAGGGCCAGGCTTGGGCAGCCCCAAGATCCTCAGCTCCCCTAACACTGCCCCACGCCTTGTTCAAATCTCTGCCTCGACTCCGGTGTCCTGGGATTGCAGCCTGAAACTGGTAGCACAAAATACCAGTTTGATGTGCAAAAACACCAGGATCTGACCTCTAGTCTCTCCTTTTCCCCTTCCTGTGGTTCCACAGTATCTCACTTGTGTAGCCCGGGTCTGGGGAGCTCTCTGCTCTCCTCCATCCCACTGAGTTCCATCCTCTCTTCAGATCTCACCTCCTGACCTCCTTTTTTTTTTTCCCCGGGAGTCGATTAGACAAAGGAGGTACGTTGTCATGTGGATGGGACATACAAATAAATTGCATTGTATTTTCTCTCTTTTGCCTTTGATTTTAATCTTGTGTTTCAAAAGCATCTTGGGAGCAGTTGCAGGTAAAAGGAATATAAAGTAGAATTGTTGAAGTGCCTGTTTGGGTCATGCATTTGTGAAAATGAATGTGTTACTTGAATAGACAGGACAACTTGTGACACTCTAAAATTAAAGAGCAGGGAGAAACAAGGTAGGAATGTTAAGGTGTGGAGAAACTTTCATCTTTTCTTCATTCAGCAGTGGTTACATCAGTCATAGTGTGGTAGGAGTAAAGGGGTTCCTGTGCTCAGCTCTTCATTTCAGGGCTGCTTGCCTTTAATTGGTATGAAACCAAGTGTGCTCAATTTAAAATGTATGTTGTACTGCAAATGAAGTTTAAGAAAACCAAGTAGAACTGTAAATAATGGTAGGTTTATAAAAATACTGTAATGGCTGCAGATAAATGATTTAGGATTATAACTTGCTTTTGCTTAAATAAACAACTGACTTTACAAACAACAGACAGTACAGAAACACCAAATTTTTCAAAATAGTCTTTATTTTTAAGTGAGAGCAAAAGAGAATACATTTCACATGTGCATCATGTTTTTGTCAGAAAAACCTTTATAAGTCTTCACACTCATACATGTTGCTTGAAGTCTTGCCCCTGTTATCCAATTTCCCAATTGTACTGCACTCAGGAAATATTTATATATTCACTCTGGGAAAACATTATTTCTATTATTTCATTATAATGGAAACATTATTTCTCTGTCAGGTTAATTTACTCTGGGAGTAATCTGCTGAAGGTGGGAGTGTATTATAACTTGGAATTTTGTATATTCAGGCTACTAAATTCTTAAAATGTTCATACTGCTGTCTGTAAATATAGATAGTTCTGTTTTCTGGAGAGCTGATCAGAAAAATGATAAACCATTAGACAGCACTAAGGAAGGAGTGTTACATGAAGGTGGGAGGAGGAGGTAAAGGATGAGTCAGAAGCTAATAAGTTCTTCAGAATTTGGTAACTAACATAAGTGAAAATAGGAGTCAGCAGGAGCTGGAACAACAAAAATCCCTAACTGCTTTTAAGAATCCAATTGTTGTAATACTGGGTCTGTGTCCTGATAGAGGATTTGGTTTCTTATCCTGTGTGTGATGGGTAAATTCCAAGTGTATCACAGAGAAGTATGAAATGTCCTTTGGAGGGCAACTGTAGAGTATCCTATCCTCAAAAAAGAAGTATTTTCCCTTACCTCTCCCTGTAAGGCTTGTGTGCTAAATGATAAGGACTTAGAAATTTTTTTAGAGCTTTGGCTGGTCTTATTAAGTATTTCAAATTATGTCCAAGTTTTTAACGAACTTCAGAGGTTTGTGGCAATACATTTACTGGTACATCTTTGGGAGGGGGGGAATTAAAGGTGCATTTTTATATTGCTGTCTTTGGGAATTAAATGCCTAATTTATCTTCTCTGTACCTCTACCTATATAATCTTTCTTTTGTATTCTTCTCTTTTAAGTAAGCATGTAAGATGACCAGATACTCATGTGACAACTTTGGCCAGTGAGTTCTGCCCTTGCAGGTCTAATTAGCTGCCCTGTTTTATTGCCATATTATGTTGTTTGTCATGTAACAGCCATCTATTTTTTTTTTTTCTCCTGACCCTCCTATAAAGGAAAACCACAATAACTGAGGTGGCCTCTGATTTTGCAACCCTTTTGCTGGGTGTGTTTCTGTATGTTACTTCAGTATTTTTGAGCAATTTTTGTGACACTTCTCATGGCCAAATGTTGTTCTCTATAAGATTAGTAGGAAATATCCCCCTTATTTCTCTGGAGGCAGATCTTGCTACTGTGCATTTATAACTTCAAAGACAGCAATAAATAGCTGGTCCTCGTTGTTGGAGTGAAACCCTCTTGGGGTGAAAGGTCAGAAAGATGTGGCAGTGCTGAGAAATGTCTCTGAATGTCAGAATCAATTAAAATATTACTTTATTTAAATTACTGATTTCATGGCATTATTCTAATTCATGGAGCCTTTTAGAACCATGAATTATATTTTGAAATATTAGCACTAAAAAACATTGGGTGTCTGAAAGCTGCAGGTTTGGGGTGTTTTATTACTGGGGTTTTTTTAGGAGATGAGTAACTTGGAGTCCGTCTACTTTATGAAAGCAAAGATGTAAGGCACCAAGACCCTTTCCTTGCTGCTTTTTAATCTGCTGCAATTACTGTATATTCTTAACCCTGTAAGTAAAAGAAGTTGAAAACTCGTTGTTCCCTTGGAAAAAAAAAAAGAAAATCCAGCAACTTTGATGCCTTGGGTTTCAGCGAGAGACGCCCCCGGCATCGCCCGCGGTGTGGTGGTAACCTGGGGGTCAGGAGAACTTGAACTGCGGCTTCAGGGCTGGTCTTAACGTCTGTCAGGCTTTTCCTGTGAGCTGGTGCTCCCCGTGCTGCTCACCGGGGCTCACACGATGCTGCTGCTGCTGCTGAGTTTTCCAGGCAGCTCCTTCCTGGTGCGTTTGGCAGGAAAGAGGAGAGGGATATATGTCATCTGCTGGCTGCGCCTTCTCCGGGCAGCAGGAGCTTTTACCTTCCCGTTTCACACCGCTGAGAACTTTTCCTGAGCTGCTGTGATGGAAGTAATGCCTTTTAAAGTGAAAGATGTTTTGGCAATGCCACATTTTTCGTACAATAGGAGTTGTTAAGTGTCTCGTGCAGCTTGTTTTGACCACGGACTGAAAAACTTGATGCAACATTTTGCATTTTATTTGATCCAGCAAACACATTTTTTTTTTGCTCACTTCACAAATCAGTTTTTCACAAGTAACTACCAGCTCTTACCCTCATTTTACAGGTTGTGGTGCTCTGTAATGCTTTAAAATATGATCTAGCCTTTGCAGGAATGGCTGTGTTATACCATTCATTTACTAAACACATCCCTGGTTCAAAAAGTACTTTAAAAACTCGGGTGGTTGCTGACCCAGAGGGCAGATAAATTGTCTTTTTAAGAATTTCCCCCAGTATTGCTATTTGGGTTTACTTAAAGCTTGTATTAGGCAAGAAGACCAATAAAAAAACAGAGTTTTGTGGAATGGGAGCTTCTGGATTTGAGCATTACAAACCCAAGGAGCCATTTACACTTTGGATTTTAAAGTTGTGATGATGCACGAGGTGATTCCACCAGACTGAACCTACAGTCAGTATTCAGAGGGTTGTTTTTTCAAGCCAGAGGAATCATTAAAACATTTGCTTCAACATTTAGTGTAACAGGCAGTAGATTTCTGTATGGAGCCCAGGGTGTTTAGAATTTTGAATCCTGTTTTCCCCTCTAATATTGCCTGTGTGCACCCCTTGCACCAAGGAAATGCTTTCCCTGGCAGGGCAGGCTAAAGAGCACTTACTGATAAGGAACAGTGACAATGAACTTCAAAAAAACCAAAACAACAGCAACAAAACCACCCAAAAAACCCAAACCCTAAAACACACAGTGTTTGGAAGCCTGACCTCTGCTAACCTGACCCTCTGTTTCAGGGCATTTTGTTTGGTTTGGATTCCAAGGGGTCACTCGGGGTCTGTAGCAACACTAAATGAGCACCAAACCCCATAACTGAAAACTCCTCAGGGATTATATCTTGGTTATTGGAACAACGTGATTACAGTTGTGATTATTTTATTCATCTTGATTTTTGAAACTTCTGGTATGCTTAGAGCATGTTACATTGATAACCATGAGAACTAGAAGGTGTTTGTGGTGACAGTCAGCAACACTTATGCAGTCTCAAAGACCTGCACATAAAGTCCAGGGAGAAATGCAAAATTCATTTTAAAAAAAAAAAAGTGGTAAAATTTAGAAAACTTCTAATATGCTTTTCTCTTTTTTTCCCTCCTTTGGTATTTTCCTTTGCTTCTTGGATTAGGAAATTTAGGTAGGAGAACAATACGCAGTTTATATTTTAAATATTCTCCTGGGCCATTCATGTCCTTCCAGGGATTTCTCAGAAGTAACAAGGGTACCTCCTCTGCATGGACAAAGCATTTACTTATTTTTTGAGACATTTCTCATTCCCAAGAGGTGGAGCAGGAACAAGGCATGGGCTTTCTGCTTCTTGCTGCTTTTTTGCTTGGTGGAGTGGGGAAGGACCAGGAAGGAGAGGGAGAGGAAGCAGCTGATGGCTCAGGTGGTGGAAACAGGGAATGGAGATCCTCTGTATCCTTAGGGCTATAGGAAGTGTTTCTTCTGAGCAGCAGATGCTGAACAGCCGCACTGGTCTCGTTACTTCTTCTGCCTCCCTTGTGTGAGGGTGTTTTATGCAACAGTTTGTTTAAATGAAAGGAGAAAAACATCTTTGTCAACCTGGAGGAGCAGGAGCGCTGGGCAGCAGGACGTGAGAGTAGAAATTGCCTGGCTGAGGGTAGCAGGTAAAGGAAGTGCTGGGGTTGCAAGGTTGCTTAACATGCCAGAGATCTCAGGGAAATGCCAGTTGTGTTTGGGGTGGTATTTGTGTGTTTATTCCCTGCACTGTCAGATGCCTCTGCGGCTGAGGGGGTGCTGCTGCTGCAGGAGCTTCGGAGAGGTATGAGAAACATTCCTTCTAAAAATACAGGGAAGCTCCCTCCACCCCCATTGTTTATTGGAAACTTTTCCCCATCTTAAGATATTTGATTATGGTGTAATGCAGCTAATTTAAGCATCTGTTTATCACTGCCTGGCTAGACTGAATGTGAAATTTCAATTGAATTACCTCCCAAGAGAGCTTTGAGCTCTGAGGGTAAAACAAATCATTTTCTCTCCATTCCCCTGGGATTGTCAATAAAAAGAATTAATCTAAATAGTTTACATGCATTTTGAAATGTTGCATATACTAGACTTGGGTTTGTTGTTAGTGGAAAATTGCCAGTGTGAGCAGAATATGGGCTTTAACTCGACTATGGCAATGTTATAACATGGTAGTGCAGGGCCTGGAAAGGCTACAGCTGGGAAGACATTTGCATTCAATTCATATTTGATCAATAAATGCGTGTGCTTTATTTTAGAACAGAAGATAGCACATAAACCCGAGCTTACCACAGCCTCAGGCACAAGATGCCACCAGCAGCTTAAAATCCTAGAATCACAGAATACCCTGAGTTGGAAGGGACCTATCAGGATCATCGAGTCCAACTCCTGGCCCTGCACAGGACAGCCCCAGGAATCCCACCATGTGCCTGAGAGTGTTGTCCAAATGCTTCTTGAACTCAAACAGGCTTGGTGTGTGACCACTGCCCTGGGGAGCCTGTTCCAGCGCCTGACCAATCTCTGGGTGAAGAACCTTTTCCTGATATCCAACCTAAATCTCCTCTGACACAGCTTTATGCCATTCCCTCAGGTCCTAAGAGCTTCTCCAGCTCTTCCATTTGATGTGTTACCATAAAGTGAATTATTGCTGTGGGCTGCTGGTGGGACACTGTGAGCCTCTCATCACCGCCACAGCTTTGTGTTCTCCTAAATATTTTTGTGTTCACACACTGTTCAACATATTTCCACTTCCATAAAAAGCAGTAGGTTTTCTCTTTTTAGTTGTCATCATGTCAACAAAGATCTGGGAGAGGGCACAGTACAGGTTTTTCTTGCTCTGCAGACAACTTAGTTACTCACTTTACATCATCTCTGTCATTTTGGTAGAATGAAGAGAGGAGATTTTCTTTCTAGTTTGCCTTGGATTGGAAGTGAAATCTGCTGCCATCCACACACCGAAGACCTGCAGATCTGATCTCTAGATGCTTTTACCCGGGACTGGTGGTAAAAGCAGGTGATCAGGTGCTGCCTTCACTCCAACTGGGATGTGTGGACACGCCCATGAGCTGCAGATAGCAGTCCACATGCTCGTGGTGCCCCAGTGTCACCATGCTGCTTTCCCTGGAGAGCAAACAAGTTCTCAGCTGATTTAGCTGACTGGGAAAGAGCACTGGACTGTCTTAGCATAAGTAACTGTGGGCTACATTTCCAGATACAAACAAGGAGATAAAGATCAGGCTTCCTTATGGGAATATCCACAGTAGCCTTTGTGTCCATCACCTGAGTCTCATCACTGTACCTTTCAGGTCAGGTCTTCTGGCTTACTTGGAGCTTCAGTGTCCAGGTTGAGAGTAATTAGATATAAGGAAGGAATTCTTCACTGGGAGAGTGATGGGACACTGGAACAGGTTTTCCAGAGAAGCTGTGGCTGCCCCATCCCTGGAAGTGTTGCAGGCCAGGTTTTACAGGGCTTGGAGCAACCTGGTCTAGTGGAGTTTTGAAACTAGATGATCCCTTCCAACCCAAACCATTCTGTGATTCTGTGAATTTAAATCAAACAATAAAACCACAATCCCAAGAGTCATAAAATTGGAAGGTGTCATGAGAGTGTGAATGCTTGTAGCTCAGCTACTGTAACCCAAACCAGTGCAGAGGCAACCTGTACAGTGAGCAGAGGGAAGGGAGGTGGATGGCAGAATTTGTTCTGCTGGCACCTCTCCTGTTGCCAACAATTCCAGCTGAGAGTTAGAAGGTCCAGCTAGCAGTAGAGAGGTGATTCACAGCAAACACCTTTACACCAAGTTACCTTTTATGATATGGGTAATATAAAATTTGCTTTTCTTTAAAAAAGAAAAGCTCTAAATATAGGAGTGATCGCAATTCACCTGTGCAGAGTGAATGCCTGTTGATTCTTTTGTTGTGGAAATGTGTTCAGACCTGCAAGAGCCAGCCCAGGTGACTGGTTAAACCATGTCATCACCCTGTCACTGTTTCAGACTCTTCTCCCTGTTCTGATTTTATTGATGATAAAAAGCATCTCTTTATGTTAACCGAGATAATTTTAGATGCAGTTGAGATGGCAGTAAAAAATCAGAGTCCAAAACCAGATGAAAACAGATGAAAGCTTAAAGAAATTTTAGAGTTCACTTGTTCATGAGTTTGGTGTTTTTGTGGTCTTTCTGATAGTTGGTTGTGTTCCATGGCAAAACCCAAGGAAGTTAAATGCCACATACAGAGCCAGTATATTTTCCTGATAACTATAATCAGCAGTAATTCCTGCAATCATCACAGGGAGAGTTTGAAGAGAGGGGCACCATATTGCTTGTTTACTTGTCAATATTTTCTTTAGTATGGGGGATTGACTGTTTAAAAACCTTGTTTGCAGAACCAATAAAAGTTCCTCACAGGTGGCAATGTCCTGGGAACGATTTCAGTTTTAACTTCCATTCATCATAAACAGCAAAAGCATAGTCATGGTAAAAATAATTCTGGATTTTTATTCCAAAACAGTAGTAGACCAAAAGTCTGTGGGTAAGTTGAAGCTTTGGCCTGTGTAGCGAGATGCTAATAGTCTGTATTTCCTTTCTGACTCTAAATATGGAACTGTTTTGACAGTTTAAGTATACTCTGAAGCGATTAATCCTGACAGGGTTGATAGTAACTTAAGAAAAAAATGTTTAAACCCCAAAACTGCAGTTTATCTTAATGAGTAGCTCACACTGTCAACAGCAAAGCCCCGTTACTGTGTGTAATAGGGTTTAGAGACTATCATGATGAGAAAGGACAGGTTTTATAATTTGAAAGTACATGACTAGAAGTAGAGATAGTCCCTTCTAGGGAGCCTCCAGCCCGAGGTGCTTCACCTGTGCCTCTCTCACCTTGCTTGTAAACAACGTTTAGAACAAATTTATTTTTGAGATCCTTGAACTAAAATGATCATCTTTTTAGGAGAGGTGTGCAAAGGTACCAGCTGCTTGAGATAAAATAGATACAAGAGTTTGTGGCATGTGGGCACCTGCATGAGAACAGTCTTGGAGGGTTTCCAGTTACAAATAAGCCCCGTGTCACAGAAAGTCAGAAGTCTCCCTTCAATGAAGATCATTACCCTCGGGGTGCATGTTGACCACTCTTTAAAATTCTTATAAAAACAAAGAAATTAATTATCCAGTATAAAAACGGGGGCATTCGTCTCCTGGCAAACATTCAATTAACTTTTTAGTGCTTGGTCCTTAATGTTGTGTTTGACCACTCGAGCGTTGAGAACGACTTTCCTTTGAGAGGGAGCTGGGGTGGAACGTGGCGTTGGGCTGGAGCTCTGCTCCAGTGGCCAGTTGGGGCTGCCCATCAACATTTTTCCCATGATCGTTGAGTGTGGAGCTGGTTATATTTTACTTATGCATGTGAGATGTAATTTGCTTTGGGACAGGGTTGTTTTGTGTTTTTGGGGGGGTTTTTTTGTAGGCTGGGTGATGTTTTATTGAGAATATAATTTAACTAGTTTTGCAATCATAGACTGGTTTGCAGTGGTTGAGCATGAACTACCAATTAAAAGCAACTGTATAATACTTCTAATTCCCATGACTAATGGGCTGAAAATATGGAGCTCTTTGACCTGGATCCAGTCCAAGCCAAAGATGAATTATGCCACATAGATCACATTCTCTACTGTTAAAATACCCAGCAGTGCAAGTGTAAACCCCAAACTTTAGAAATACGGACTTCTGAACGATGAGCTGACATGATGACAAATATATTTTGAGAATAACACATGAGAAGAATTGAATAACTGTGCTTTTGCAGAACTTTTACCTATTTCTGTGTACATTGATATAATTTATAATCTCCTTTCATCATTAATCTCCTGCTGCTTTACTAACAAGTGATTATGTACTGAAACAATCAGAAGGAAAAGGTTCTCTGGGGTTTTTATTGAGTATCTAGTGTCCTTTAGATAGTCAGTAAAAATCACACTGCTACAAGATATAATATAAAAGGTTTTTTTAAGTGCATCCTGTATGTAGAGATTCTCAAGTTGATGTTTGATTGCCGTATATGAATTATTTGTTTTTTCTGAAAAGGATCGCTAAAATTGTGAAATTTGGGGTTAAATCCATTCATCTGAATACCTGAGTTTTATTGCTCCTGTAGCAGAACAAAAATTAAATATCTCTGGGTTAAACTTAAGGCTGGTTGGGCTGCTGAGAGCTGTATAAATATGCAGGGGCCAGGGCTGATGTGAAGGAAAGTGCTCTGCTCGTCAAACGAGGGAGTGATTGCGTGGCAGGGCAGTAGGAGTTCTCTTGGAAACAGGGGAAATTATCAGCCTACCAGGACAGAATGCAAAGGTCGATCTGCTGAATACAAATAAAGTATTGAGCACCAGGTTCTGCCTCATGGAGCTGGCGCTTTTGGAACCGCTGTGATAAATGCACTGATAAATTCGAGGGAATGAGTGCTATTGCAAAAGCCTGATGAAGGCTAGAAAGTGTCCAGCTAGTAGGAATTGCATTGCTTGGTCAGGCACAATGAAATTAAATAGAATTTGCTTTAGTGAAATTGCATCAAGGATGATTAAAGGTGCTGCTGGGAGAAGGTGGTGATCACCTTCCACTAAAGCCACTTCAGTGACTCCGTCGTTTACTCCTTACGTGTTTTGGTTTTTTTCTCATTTTTTTGTGCATTTCCTCTGACTTCGAGGCTTCTCTCCCTCTCCTGGTCCCTTCCACCATTGTGTTGTGCCCCTGCTCCGAGCCTGGAGGCAACACCAGGCTTCTCCAGGGAGCAGGGAGCTCGTCAGCACCATTCCTTGGGTCCGTGAGTTTGCCCAAATACACCAAGTCCTGCACTCCCCTTTGCTGAAACACAACATTCTTCATTCCCCTGTTCTTTGGTATTTATGTTTTGGGTCAAGATTTGGCCTTTTAGCTCCAGAAAGCTGATGTCTCCTCCTCACCTGGGTGAGATGGAGCCTTGCAGGTGGGAGCTGCTCCCTGCTCCAGCCACAGCTCCACTGTCCGAATCTGCAGTCGGGATTCCTGTCTGTGTCTCATTCCCAACTAAATCCCCCACCAGTCTCTGAGCTGCTAAAACCGTGCTGGTGTGGTGTCACAGGCATCTCACCTCAGTGACTCAACTTCACCTTGGATGTTCCCTTGATGCAGAGTCTGCACAAGAGTCTGAGTCAAACTCTCCTTGGTTTTGATTTGATATTTTGCATTTTGCATCAGTGTTTAGGCGCCTTTGCCCTTGTGGGTGTTGAACAGTGAACTATAAGAGCATTCACATCTTTCCAACTGGTTTATTTTCCCAAAGTACAATGGCAGAGCAGAGTCCAGTGGCTGCAGGCAGCATCAAGGTCTTGCTGTGCCCCACTGTGTTTGCTGAGAGACCCAGTGTGAAGTTTGAGTGACTTGAACTGGGTTTTGCCCCAGGTGGGCTGACAGTGTAACCGGTCTTTCAAGGTGAAACAAAACACTTATGCACACAGAAATACACACACACACACATATGTATAACCACATGTCACATCCCTGTGTTACCAAGATGAGACAATCTTATGACTGTTTTGTTTCCATTTGACATTTAAATGATCCTCTGGCAGCAGAACCAGAGTTCTGTACTCTAAATAAGAGACGCCTTTGAATTCATATAAGAGCACCTTGGCACTGTAAGTGGAGCCTATTTCCTCGTTATATATATATTCTCTTGAGAAATTTGTCATTTTACCTCTTCTGCAGTTGGTTAATACTGGGCTAAGCAGTGAGAGGAATATTTTTCATGATTGCAGTTGTTGGAGCAGTGCGTGTGCACAGCAATGTTTGGTCATTTATTCCCTCCTCATTTCTGTAGCAATTGTAGCATGAACTAATTATTTTCTCAGCTTGAGATGTGTTGGAGTTGCGTTTGATAACTGTTTATTTTCCACAAGAAGCTTTCATGAAGGAGTGACCCAAGCTTGGATATGGGGTCTTCTGCTCTGCTTCCTTCAAAGGCATGGGAAAGATTTGCCAGGGGGAGAAAAGGTTGGACAGAAAATCTGTGCACCTCCTTCATCCATGTATGAACATCCAGGTGTAAAGTTAATGCTATCACTAATGGGATTACCTTCCTCTCCATGTTGGCATGTCCCTTGGATTGCCCAGACAACATCAGGGGTTGCCAAATGGAGCCACATGGTTTGGAGGAGGTGTGGGGAGAGAGAAGCAGAGGTGTTTTAGCAAAGAAATCAGCACCCCATTGGATTTAAACCATTTGTCTTTGCCTGTCCTGGGAATTGGGGCCACCAAAATTCCACCTTCTCTCTGCCATTGACTCCCTTCCAAAGGATTTGCTGTTGGCTGGTACGAAGGGACCTTAAATACACCATGGAGCTCGAAACTTGCACCAAAATGAAGCTGTATTAGTAATAATGATAATAAAAGAGTTCCAGTTTCCTGCAGATTGAAATTGGCTCAGTAAATTTGACACCACGTTGAGCTTCTGAGATGATAATGCATCAGATTACACCGTGTGGTTATTTTTCATGGCATGTCAGTAAAATAGAAACTAATATTCTCTATTGGCATTTCAGAAGCTGTTTCTTCAGAGGGTGAAGCTTTCAGTGAGAATTTAAAGACTGTTACTGTAAATGTGACCATTCTGAGTATTTTTCATTTCAGGCAGCTGACTTCTATTATAGACAAAATGTTAACAGCTTAATATTTTGATGTGGAGTTATAGATGGTAGAGTTTTTAAAAATAAATAGATGGTTTGTGTGGCAAAAAAAAAAGTGAAATAGCCCTTGCAAGAGTTCATTATCTTCATATTTCCATAACTTTATTAGTTCTCTAACTTACTTAGTGCTCCAGCAACATTTCCTGGGTGCTTTGTGTCCATACAAAGGGGCAGTTTTTGCCCTGAAAACGTCAGTCTTGGGCATCAGATGTAGGATCTGATAATGCAGGAAGCAGTAAACAATGACCAGTTCTGAACAGTTCTAACTGTAACAGCTGGTTAAAAAATTTTGCAAGCTATTCTTGAACAGGAGATGAGGTTCTCAATTGCACTAATACTTTTCTTGAAAGGGATTTTGCTTTCTGCATAAAACTGCCCTTTTGTGGTAAACCAGAAAACTTGGTGTGTTTTTCTTTTTTTTTCTTGTAGGGAAAAGTTTTTGCAGAAACCCATTTTCTGACCAGCTTTAAAATAGCATTACTCCTGAGGAAACCAAATGCTAAACTATCAACATTATGTGAGGTTTACTGAAAGCAGGAAAGATCCTTGCTGTTTCATCCTCTGACCTTGCCCCAGAAGAGGAAGAAAATGAAATAAAATATAAGTACCAGGGTATTTCTGAGTCCAAAGCTGTTACTGAGAGCTTTGGCTGCTTCAGTGCTCTCCTGCCCTCTCTCTGGAGCTGTGCTTGCTGGTCCCAGTTGCAGCAGCAACCTAAAATGTGGGATGAGAGGAGGGGAAACAGCAGGAGATTATATTGGCTTTTTCCTGGAAAATGTGAGTTTTGCCAAACATTGATACAGCAAAAGCTTTTCGTGGGAGAAACCAGAGTTTCCATTTGGAAATGCTGCTGTAATGCTGCATGAAAGGTGTCGCTGGGGCAGCACCTGTGCCCTCTTTTCCTGACCTCAGTCCCCGTGAGATGGTGATGGTGGCTCTGGAAGGCTCCACTGGGTTTTCGTCTTGTAGACAAAATCCAACCTCGTGATTCCACGTGGTCCCTTTACACTTCTTTGATCATATGTGCAACATCAGCATTTATTTATCTTAAAGCAAAACAATGTCAGAAGTGCTTCATTAATATAATAATGGGCCTTTTTGCATTGTCCTGTAAGTGTTACCTCAGTACCAGGTATCATTCATCATATTTGCTGCTGCAATTCCAGGTATCGTTCCCAGACTCAGCAGGAGAAACTTAGATCATTTTGTGTAACAAATCAGTGACCAGACTGGTATTAGCACCTAAGATTTCTTCATTCCTTTCCTCTTACCTGACCCTAAAGAGCATGATAATTTTGAAATAATTGGTGTTTTCTTAGCGTTTTTAATAAAAAAAAAAAAAATTGCATATTTTTCATTTGGGCAGTCACTTGGTCAGAGCTCTCAGCCCAAGCAAGCAAAATCCGAGTCATAATTGATGAATAAACATCTTTGCTGATGTTTTATTTATTGGGAATTAGCCCAATTCTATAGCAATGGGCTGCCACAGATTCCCTTCTAATGGCTCTGGTGTGTGGCTGTTCACCACATCAGTCAGATCAGAGCTGTGTCCTGCCCAGGAATGGAGATGGGAAAAATATCTTAGTGACATATATACCATAAAATTGGGGTTTCATGGGGCTTGAAATGGTGAGAGTTATATGTCTGTGTGGTCGAGACTTTTTTTTCTGTGGTAGTAGAAAGCATCAATCAATTCCCAAAAGTTTGGGTTTGAGGATAACTCCAAGTGAAGTTTTTTTTTTTTTTGTTACAGCATCCCCGTGCTTGTCTGGCTCGTGCCAAAGCAACTGTGTCGCTGTGGTGGAGGAATCCTGTTTCACAATGTATTTTTAATTCAGTTAAACTTTATTCGAAGGTCAGAAGGAGAACACTTGGAATGCACTTCCTTATTACTGACCTCAAAGTCTCAGCTCTGTGAGCATTTTGGTGGCATGGGGTCGTTCTTTCTGGCTCCAAAACAGTGGCTTTTCCCAGGTTTTAGCCAGTTTTTAACTAATTCTAAATTCTGAATGTACAGGCTGCTTGTGGTGCTTATTTCCCACTTCACCAAGCGATAGCTTTCCATGTAGCCTTCCAGACCTTCATCTCTAGTGTAATGGAAGTGTGTTTTTGGAGCTCTCAGTGCATCAATATTTGCCCCAGCTGTGTTTATTCTGGGAGGTGGTTCTGTCCACGTGTGAGGACGTTCAGATGTAGCTGGTACCTTCATTCCAATCTCACGTTCCCCATTCAGATAAACTGTGTCTGATCAATAGCAGGTCGGATCCTTCCTTAGACAGGAGGAAATCCAATGGCAAAATTGATTATTAACAGGATGCAGTAGAAATACAGAGAGAGAAAAGGCAGAAAATCAGCCTTGGATTTTATTGGACTGCGTAGTTCGTAAAATGTCCACAAATTGAATTATGTGCTTTGGTTGTAACATGAATATGGATTTTGATACACTGAACTTTGGAAATCTAGTTTTGGCTGTGGAAGAGCTGTGCACAGAGCACAAAATATTGGGGATGTGCTGTCAGTACAGAGAGTTTATGTTGCAATATATACTCAAAAATTAACCCCGAACAGAGTAATTTCTGCTACAGTGTCTTTTCAGGCCTTCGTGCAGTTGCTTGACTATAATCTCATTAAGTTTTTTAATTTATATGAAGGCAGACTTAAGCTCTGACACTTAGGTCTATAAATTAAAAAAAAAAAGAAAATCAAAATTGCTCCTGTTGAGGGATTTGTTTCAGGATCCACTTTAAATACATATGGGAATATTTACACTGGCTAACACAGATACAGAAGTTGTTTGGCAAGTGATTAGAAATAGGAATCAAAAATCCCTATAACTCCATTGAGCATACAGACAGACACCTCCAAGAAGGTGATTGAAAATGCTGGGTATCTAAACTGCATGTCTAAAGAAAATTATATAAATACCTTGGATTCTCTCCTCTTTTCCTCCCTGCTGTGTTCTTCCAACAGATATTTATACCAATCCATTAGGAGGAAAAAAAAAAAAAAGGCTGTTTCCTCCTTTGTTTTGCAGATGGTTTTGGCCTTAAACACGGCACAACCTACAAAAATGCAATTATTTAAGTTTTCATGTTTAATGTGGCTCATCATTGCTAAATTGAAGAACCCAGGATTAAAAAAGAGCACGTAATGTGAATTAAATGGTGGTGGTGGCCAGCGAGTGTTTGTGTTACAGCAACAGTATCACAGGTTCATTTCCTTTGTATATCTTACTCCGGTTTTGCAAACTAGGATGGGGTTTTTCCAGCTTTTTCTGTATACTTTTCATGGGCCTTTTGTTTCCAAAGATGTAAATTGAAAGAGATGCCATTTCCACGCAAAGAGATGAAATGTTTATTTTAAGAACACACAAGGACCCAGTTACAATATAACTTGTTGAATCCTCGATGCCAGACGGGCTTTCCTTGGAAGATGAATGGGAATTTGGAAAGGACCCTGTCAAAGCAGTTGGGTTTTCCAGTTACTCCTGTTGGCCAAAGCTCTGCTTCACGCTGCTCTGTTTTGTCTTTTAAGCATACAGTAGCAACAGTTAAGAAAACAAAAAGTTTGCAGCCTTGGTGCCTGTGGTGGGATATTTTCATGGTTGATGCACCATTTCAAAGCCTTCCCCTCCCCAAAACAAGGGAACAAGCACCCAAAACCCTCAAGAGGGCAGAGATAAGCAAAACGAGCAAAACCTCAGACGAGTTTTGGTTGGAGTTTTATTTTTTTTTTCCCCTGTGCTGATGTTGGAGCTAATTTTTAGCTGGAGCAACCTGTGGCTGTGGGGAGATGTGCCGAGTTCCTGGTGGGTTTACAGATGGGGATGGGATGCTGTGGCTGTGATTTTTAGTGGCTGTGTGTCCCCAGCTGGACTTTCCATCCCTAGGCACAGCAGAGATCGGCACTGTCTTGGTCGCACTTCCAGCCTGTGTAGAGGAGGGAATTGGTTGTTCAGAACAGGCTGCCGTGTTGTTATGGTGCCCTCATTTTCTGCCAAAGTTGTACAGAAGCAGGGAGTGAGGATATCCTCTGGAAATGCCTTTCCAGAGGCATTTTTATACCTGCACGTCACTGTAAATCGGAAGAGCCATAAAACAAGGGGAAGGAGCAGTGTGAGGGTCCGCTGAGCTACAGCAGCGACTTCTGAGGGTGCTTAAACCTTGCACATTTTACTTTCTTTTTGTCTGACTGTTGTATATGTACCTGCAGACAGTGTGCTCTTAATAAAATTGAACATGGGAATTAAATATTGTAGTGCAGGGTGATATGGCAGAGCTGAGGGTTTCTCCTGCAACTTTGCTTTCCTCTGATCTTTTATTCAGCGCTTGGAGATGGAAGATCTGCAGTCCCTTTGCTGGCATATTTTTTAATCCTGGTATGCTTCTTGCACTCTGCTCTCCTGTTTGGATTTCTGTACTTCTAAATGTTATGTGGACGGGCAAGGGTTCATAAATATATATGTTCCCTGACGGTTTCAGTTCCTGCATGCGTTAATGAATATATATCCCTCGATGGAGTTTCAGTTCTGCGGCAGACGCGATGGATTTCTCCCTCTTTATCAGTGGCACCGTTAGTAGAGATAGAAATGGAAACTTTTTCAACTAAAACCAGCTGGGATATCACTGATCAAGATACAGTCTAACCCAGGAAAGTGGGGTGTAAGTAGTAATTGGAGCTGTAATGCAGGTGAAATGATGTTTTTCTTGCAGTTTGTTTTGAGGATACTGTCATGACCTGTTCATTCATTCATTCTCTGTCTTCCTTTTCTCTTAAAAATATAAATTTCTCAAAGCTGAAGGGGTTTAGGGCTGCTGAAACAACAGAAAGAAATAGCAGAAATATAATTTTCTTCTTTCAAAAAATATTTAAAAATATATTACAGGTTTGTAGAAGGGGAAATATGACACTCTAAGGAATTTTCAAATCCATGACTTTTTTTTTCTTTAACATTATACTTAGCATTGCTGTTTAAAAGAATGGAACAAGACTTCACAGGTTTGTGGTTTGTTGTTTTTTTTAAAAAGCAACACCCTTCCCAAGACACTGGATTTACATTTTAAAAAGAAAACACTTTACAAAGACCCTGCCTTTAACTGTGCAGAAATGAGCATTTGATGATGAGTTTCAAAAGGAAGCAGATTAAGTGGTTCCCGTGTACTGTGGAGTTTGGCACGTGTGCAGATTCAAGCAGCAAGTCAAAAAGACACAGAGAAAATATTGTCAGGGAACTGGCTTTGTTGGGTCTGTTTTGATGACAAAGATCTGATTTTGAATTAAATCAGAAATGCAGTTTGCACCAGCAAATATTTTCCCTTTAAATTTAGAGTTGCGTCTCCTTTTCAGTACTTGTTCTCCATAACTAAGTTCTGGACTCAGCTCCAGAAACTAATTTACTTTCTTTTTAAGAATGTGTTTTAAAGACAAAACCTAAACTGTATTAAATATTTACATGTCACCAGTCACTGTAATTACTGTGGTGGTTACATTTTGTTTGTGAGAGGGAGGGGGGTGGTCATGCAACATCAAGAGGCAGCTGATGTTTAAGGAGACAACTTCTGTCGTAGCATGATCACTGAGAGAATACTTTGAAGCAAGGAAATACTCTTTCCAATCAAATGCATTTTATTAGAAGATTCAATCCTTGATCCTGCCTTGAAGTCCTCCTTTCTCAGTTGGCTGCATTGACGTTACTGGTTTTCACCACAGGTTAGCCCAGATATGGCTCAGATTTTCCCAATTTCTACCCTCTGTGGTTCTTTCCATTCTCTCCTTCATCCCAAGTAATTCTTCCCAGCATACACCAGTTATTTTTATACTCTTTGTGGGAAGGTGACATTAAAAAAATGTTATAGCAACCCCTAGTAAATGTGGAGTCCATGTGTATTGATTACATGGGATTAGTGACTGTGGATGTGTAGACACACAGAAATAGTTGTTGTACATCTCTGGCCAGTTGACCTCACTGCTGACCAGTCTCCCTTTGGATTTTTAGTGTTAAAAGTGCCATCACAAATTCAAAAAATTGCATTTTTATTAATCAGTATTCTGGAAAGAGAGGAAAGGTTCTCACCTTTCTTACTTAATTTTTGAAAGGTCTTCTGCAGTTCCTGCTGTGTAACACACCAAAGCCACATCATTCCTAGAGCAATTTTTTGGCTCAGTGTGTTGTGACAGTTGTATTACCCCAGCTGTTTGAAGGGGTGTGGAGCACCAGATTTGAGCTTGTGTAGTTCCTAATGTATGAAACAATGCTGCTGTACAAAAAAAAGCTGTTTTCTTTTAAATGAAGAATAAAAAACTGTAGCAATCCAAAAGGTGTTTCTGCCCCCTTAGAAGTTTGACAGTAGCACTTGGCTGTGAACAGCTAGAAGCGATTTTAAAAGGTCTGAATCATTATTTCTTAAAGCTGAACTATAATCTTTATTTCTAAATGCACATACACAGCATCACAGTTGTGCTCCAGCTTTTATTTTCACCCCCCAAAACATGCATTCATCTCCCATCAGGCCAGGAGAACAAGCGCAGGTATTTTGTATGTGCTCATTTGCAGACATAAACCATGCACACACATGTCTTGTTTTTATGCTGAGGGAATCCCAAAGCGTCTGAAAAGTCACATCTGCACATGGCTACATAAAGACACAGTAGAGTCATCCCTTGTGAAAGCTAACAGGTAGACAGATGATTCACAGCCCTTGACCTAAACTTTGTTCTCCCACACGATGACTCGAAGAACTTTGTCTCCCACACCCCAGCGCTATGGAAATGGCAATAGCAAATTTAACATCTGAGCAGAGTAAGAAAACTTGTTTGTTTGTGCCTTGTTTTCAGTCCCTTCACTCCTACGTAGATGCATCAAGCCCCACGGCATTTATCTTTTAAAAGAGTGAAAAGCAGGTTGGAAATCCCTTTAGGATTCCACACGAGGGTCTCTGAGCACTCCACAGCTGCAAGGAAATTAAACATTTCAGCCCATCCCTTAGGATTGTGGAGGCAGCACTGCTCCTGATGGAGGGAGGCGCTGGGACCATGAGCTGCTGTTCCACCTACTCTGGTGAGAAGCAGCAAGAGATTATTTTGGCCACAGGACGCACAGAACCACGAGACCAAATAATTGGCATTTGGAAGTATTGCAGGGATCATGTAAAATGGTGTTTTGTTTTCTCATCGTTCAGGGGAGCTGTTTATTTAATTCTTTTCGGCGGTGACGGTGCTAAACGTGCTAATGTTACAAAAAGCATAATGATACAGTGTTTTTATGGGGAAAGGGAGTTCCAGAGGAAATGATGGTTTGATTTTGTGCGGATTTTCTGCAGTAAACATTTTTGGCATTCCTTTCTCTTTTTTTTTCCTTTTTAATACTTTATTTTTCCTGCTTGCTTTAATGCAGCATAACCTCCTCTACATTTAGTGGGAAGTGTAAATGTATGTAATGCTTTTTCTGTGGTTAGAAAATACATGTAGCATTAAGTTATTAAAGCCTGACTTTAAACTATGTCTTGGGCTAATGATTTTACAGTATAATTGCTTTAGTTAATTTGAAGGCAGGTATACATACAGCTTATTCCATTTTGGCACTATAAAGTTTGCCATTGGTATTATACCTCATTTTTTATATGATTTACATAATTTGTGAAACAGATTTAATACTTTGTGTGTGAGCTAATTAGTTTCTGGTTTAGAGCCTTATTGTATGTTCATTGGGTTCTGAACACCTTTTACAGTAGCACAGAAGGTCATTGTTGGATCTAAATTCTTTGTAGAGCAATCAATCCCCTTTTAATAAAATAAGTTGCATAATTTTTAATGTAATTAAATTGGGTTATGCGGAATTGTTTTCAGCTGTAAATTTGTTGAATTGGAAGAAATGTGGTGGTGATGTGTTAATTACTGAGTTGTGCTCTTTCCCCTGTTATGGTATAATTTGAGATTACTGGACTTTACATGAGTGCAATTTTATATTCACGTCTGAGGAGGTCAAGGGGTGTCCAGGGTTTCCTGGTAGAGGAGGAAAAAAAAGAATATGAACGTTTCTAGTAGAATTTTAAAAGCTTCCTGCGTAACTTTCAGAGGATTCCGTGTTAATATATCCCTAATATTTATTACTAATTGCCAGATGGCAGCAGTGCCAGTGCTTGCCAAGCTCTGAGCTCTTGGGCAGGTGACGAGGACGAGGTATAGTGGATGAAATAAATGTCCCTTTTCCAGGGAAATTGAGCCTCTCTGTGCACAATAAGCATCTTACAGTCACATCACACACCAGCCCAAAGAAGTTCTTTTCCTCTGGTATGTGATTTTTACATGAGGGCACATGCTGGCTGTTTTCCTCTCCAAGGAATTGTTTTCTTGGCTGCCGCCATCCCGTGTTTAACAGCACTGTGCAGCTTTAACGGCTCCCGGATTATGAGGAGTCTAAACAGTCTCCTGTATCCTTTGTGTCAAAATGAGTGAAGGCTTTGGAAATCATTTTGGGATTCACTGAGCAGGAAAAGGAGTTGCTTGAAAGAGTCAGACCCTGCAGAAAGACCGACTTCCCAGGTTAAAAGTGGACAGTAGAAATTCCCTTCCGAAAGTTTTATGCCTCTGTTCCCTGTGCTAACTCAGACTCTTGAACTTAATCAAATTATTTCTGTACACTAATTATTTCTGATTTGGGTTTTACTTGTCTGTTCCTACTTCTCTTTTCCCCTGGGTAGCTCTCACATGCGTGCTCAGGCTTTTTAACTTGGTAAAGTAGTTGCACTTAGTACAGAGATAAATTAAAGTTAATGAGACAGAACCAGAACACAGCACAGGTATTTCCCTTCCCTCTGTTTGTGTGCTGCTAGGAACTGGTTCTGGGATTTTTGTACTCTGTGTATAACCCTGATCTGTTAAACATGTTTTGTGGGAGAAGCAAACATTACCAGTTGCCTCTGTGCTCTTTGCTGAGGCGCATCTGATTTCACTTAGCAGCACACACGAAGACTCTT
The DNA here is from genome assembly GCA_013397135.1 of Pachyramphus minor. NCBI lineage: Eukaryota > Metazoa > Chordata > Aves > Passeriformes > Tyrannidae > Pachyramphus > Pachyramphus minor. Next base: position 124,532 of record VYXB01001561.1, on the reverse strand, counting down.
ACGCAGGCACCACCATCGAGGGGGTTTGATTATTTATAGGAACCTCTAACCAAGGCTGTGTTTTTCTGGTGTGTTTACATGTACACACAGATATAAAAAAATAAAGAACAGGCAGAGCTGACTTTTTATTGTTACATTTGCAGCCATGCTCGCTCAGCACAGAGCTGTCAGACCTTTGCAATACAATTATACCAGTGGAAGCCTTTAAGGCATTTATTTCCGAGTGGGAATACTGTTTCTCCTACTTTAAACAATTAGATGAAGTGTAATCTCACTTTCTTCCTGTGGAATGCCACACTTTTATTGCTATCATTTATCAGTAGCGAGATGTAAATAAGATGTGAGCTTAGGAGCCTGACTCAAACAAAACCAGATTGTATTGATTCCTGCGTGGTACAGAATGAAACAGAAAATCATCTGACAGCCACTCAGTGCTCATCAAAGCAATTTTTAAAGAATAAAGGCTGAATATGTACAATATAAATTCCTTATCTTGTTTACTTGATGTACGTGTGCAGTTCCAAAGTCAGAAACCTGATAGAAATCGTGGCTAATTGCGTGAGATAGTGCCCCTTATTTTCATTATGGGTTTAAAACATGAAGTGTCGTGGCTTAGGCTAAAAGCAACTTCAGAGTATGCAGAAACTTTGGAAATTATAGAATATCCTGAGTTGGAAGGGACTCACAGAGATCATCGAGTCCCTGCACGGAACAGCCCCGAAAATCACACCGTGTGTCAACAACTTCTTGACGGACACCTAAAGGTGGAGGGGAAAAAAATAACAAACACCCAAAACTTTCACATCACTGACAGCAAATGAAACAAAGTGAAAAATTGAGGTTTTGTCCATGTAGCAAGTTAATGATTTTTTTTTTTTTTTTTTTTAAAAAAAAGTTTCCCCCGTCCCCCTGCACTGCTCGGGAGACAAGACGGCTGCTGATTTCTTAAAGCCTTAAAGTTAGCTGACCTCCTCGCTGAACCCGACTTTAATGTAAACATTTTCTTGAGATGGTTCGTGGCAGGGCCAGCAAATCTGGAGAATATTAGTGGCGCTGTGTTTGCGGGAAGCAGGAATCCCTTGGTAATTCTCGGGAGCTCTTTTCCAGGCCAAGGCAGCCTGAGACACAGTTGTGTTTTCAGTTTTGCAGGGTTCGTTGGTAGTGCCCTGTGTATCTTTTTAAAATGTAATTAGTAAAACACATAATTAGTTTTTGCTTTGAAGTTGAGGGGTTTTTTCCCTTGCTTTCTCTCCATTGAAACTCTTCGTCTTCCCCCCACCGTAGGTAAATAATTTGATAGCCTAATATTGGCGTCCATTTAGTCGCCGGCGCTTTGGCATTGGTGTAGGAATCTAAACAGAAGAGAGAAATTAGAGCAGGGCTTCCTCCAGATCACCTCTTTGCAGGAATATTAAGTTCCATTTAGTGCTTAAGCAAAATGTGTGGCTGCTGTCTCGACCCCAGTATTTTGAAGAAAAGTTTTATGCTCGCTGGGGTGTTGGTTTGCACTTCTCCTGTACGGTAGAAATCGGTTACGTCTCGGTCATCGTGTCAAGCGTTTTGCTTGTAGAAACCTGGAGCTGAATTTCTAAATTTTCCTTACCTGTGTACCTTTCCCCCTCCCCCCCCAAAGATATATTGCAGTTATCATAAGCTTGATCAGCTGCTGAAATAGGATATAAAACTTAGCACTTTACTTCTTGCTTTTCAGCTTCACAGCGCTTTTCACGCTTTAACTGATCTCTCCAGTGTCCCAGTCTGCCCAGTACTCACAATGTGCCCAGAGTGAGTGCACTGGTGGGCAGGAGCCTGATGAGTATCACTCACTTGTCCTTATTACCCCCTAGCACATGTTATGTTACACTAACTACAAAAATCTTAATTTTACTTAGACAAAGAAAGCTTGTTTGCCTGCAAGAAACCTGCGCCTGTACGGACAGTCCCTTTGCTGTCACCTCGTGTTGTGTGTTAATCTGTTAATTGGCCTCAGTCTGCTTATCCATTTGGTGAAAAACTTGAGAGACTGATAGGGAGAAACTCTGTGTGTAGTTGATTTTTTTTTTGTGTGGTTTGTGGGGTTTTTTGGTAAAAAAAAAAAATACAGNGTTTTTTTTTTGTTTTGTTTTGTTTTGGGAAAAAAATACAACAAAATTGCTTTTCCATTTTGCAAGGAAAACCTTACTGTTCAGCTATTAAATTGTCTGAAATCCAGCTTTCACTTTCAGGGCAGGGCATACAGATTCAAAACTCTCTTTAGATCTTTCAGTTAAATTATTGAGCAAACTTGCAGAAAGGACATGGGAAGAGGGGAAAAAACAGAAGACTACTTTTTTTCCACTTTTAGTGTTTTTATTTCAGCAGTATTTAAAAACTCCCATGAGCAGCACGAAACTGGTGCTTTTGTAGGGGTAGAGCAGAACCCAGGCAGAGCACCACTGATATTGGCTGGTTTTCTGAGATCAGCTGCATCAATTAATTGTTCTCTCACCTTTCTATGCCTGCTTTCTCTAGTCATGGAATGTGCTCTGCATTTTCTGGAGCAAGGATTCTCTTCATTTATCTTTTTTGGAGGTTGTAGAGTACATTGAGCACACTGGACACTGTTTAGACCATGTGTGACTTCCTGAACTATAAATAATAATAATGTAAAGGGTTTATGTTATTACATAATAATTTGACTGAAATTCCTCTAAGCTTGTTTTTTCCAGGTTTTGATCACAGATATGTTTAATTGGCGTTAAAATTGGCTGTTGTGTATGTTGGTTGTCAGGGCTTGTTTTACACCTCCTGCTTGCAGTTGTCCTAGTTTTACCATCTTGAAAGATGGTTTCTATTTGGTTCCCTTAATGTTTGCCACAGTTTGTTTTAAAACCCACAAATTTAGCTGAAGTGTTTGTTTTTTTACTTAAGAATGTTAACTTTAGAAATAAAAGATTTCCTGTTTATCAGCAAAAGTGTTTCTTCCCACTTGCTGGCATGATTTCGAAGATGGATTTTTTTATTTCCTTCTCTTACGCTGCTTTTCTTTCTTGTGCTAAACATATTAAACCCTGAGCTATGATAAAGCTTATTTAACCCAAATATACCTGCCTCACCTCAAATAAATGCAAAATAAATTGGGCAAAAGAAAGAGATAATATTTTTGAATCAGGACACAAACATCACTCTCTGTAAGATATTCATTGTACTGCAATAAATGGAGAAAATATATTGAATTTATGCACACATGATTGACTTTTCATACAGTGAACCCAGGTTAAACATCTTGAATATGGAATATGAATAGAGCTAACATTTTCATATGAAGCAATAATGAAAATTAACAGAGCTCCATTTCGACTGATAGCAAAGAACATTTGATACTCCAAGGCATAAAATGTGTTTAGTACTTGGGGTTTTTTAAGCCTGACAGAAGGCAGGAAACGGGACGGTACAACTGCTGCATAAAGGCTGCTTCTGTACCCGATAACAGGCTCAAGGATGGAGCTGGGGGAGAACAGTAAGGGCACCCACCAGCCCCTCATTCCCTACAGTAAGAGGAGAAGGCACTCATGGCATCGCCTCCGGCAGGATCTGTCGGTGGGACGCGGGTTTTGTTTCCCGGCGCCAGGCTGCAGGCAGAGCAGGGGACAGCAAAACTCCTTCCCGTGGATTTTACGGGGCCAATGCACGTGGGTTTATTTTTTTATCTTGTTTTATTCTGTAATAGCCCTGGATGAAGCGGGGTTTATTCCAGGCAATGGGAAGGATATCCTGGTGCTTTCCTGTTTCACTGCGGTGCAGGGCTTGCAACCAGCTGCAGCTGAAGAGTTACCAGCATTGCCTGCTGTGGGTTCCTAACCACGGTGGTCCATCCTTCTCCCTCATGTCAGCATCTTCCAGTCAAGCTGCTTCAGGATTGGATAACAAGCCTGTATTTTGAGGACTTTTTTCCTGCAGTGATTTCAATCCCTGATGAGTGTTACTTGTTGAGTCCGTGTGTGTTACCGTTTGATAGGCAGAAAAATCAGAAGTCAAAATACGCAGGTCAGGCAAGAACTGCCTGAAACTTTCTTTATATTCTCTTCCCTCCCACCCACTCTTTTCACTTCTAGCAGAAGCTCAAGTTGCTTTTGTCTTACAGCCCTATAAATGCGCTTGTTTCCTTAGTTGTAACCCTATAAATGCTCTTGTTTAACGTGGGCTGTGTTTGAAGAGTTGACCTCTTATTTGGTTTTAGTGCTTTAAATTAAAAGTTTAAGGGTACCTAAAAATCAACTTAAAGAAAAACTTGGCCTAACAATTGAGGTTTGACATCTGAGTCTCTCCAGCTCCTGTGTACACACGAGGAAAAACTTCCCTGAAGACTCACACAAGGCAGAAATTCGTCTGGTCAGCGAATACGCAGCCCGTAGAGCTCTGAAGGAAAGTTTGGCTCCCACTCAATTAAAATAGATTCTTAATTGATCCTGTGCTAACCCAGAATGGGAGCTTTTTGCTTTCTTTCAGGGAGATGGAGACAAAAATAAGTGAACAAGGACATCTATCAGCTTCCAGGCTCCAAGTGTTTTCAGACTGTGTCTGTTGGAAGGGCTTTGTGATGCTTATGGTTTAAGCATCATAATGATGATTTACATTAGCAGCTTAAATATATAGAACTGCCCACTGAAACCATAACTAAACTTCTAGTTAAATTCCCTAGGACTGACCTGGAACATCTTGGAACTGTGTCTTTTAAACACAAATTTTGTATCAGCGTTCAGGAGAGTTAAAAGAGCCATTGGAGGGGCAGCTGCTTCTGCACCAACCTAAAAGTGACCTGTTTTGCTGCTCTTCAGCAGCTTCAGGCAGTGTAAGCTGAAGGTCTCGGAACACTTACCTTTGCAGTGACTTTTCTGTTGTGTGGATCCTCTTAAATGAATTTTAAACAGGTTTCTCTGCACATCTTGCAGGTTTATTATTGTGAATAGTCCTACTTCAAGAGCTCCTCGAATTTGTGTCAAGCCTTCAGCTGATCCAGCAAACAGGCTTCTTGTATCATTTGATCTCAGTTTGTTCACCTGTGAAATGGGTATTTTAACAGCTTAGTGTGATGTAATACTTTAAAAATGCACTTAGTACACCAGTATATCCAGCAAATAAATAGAATATTATGTATAGAGGACTTGCTGTTGGGTGGTAGGACAGTGGTATGTGCTAAATTTTCTGAACACGGCCAGTGTAGAAGGGACAGTGCAGTTGTGGTTTTCAGCATTGTGTTTTACTCCACCTAGAAGGATAATGTACCTCCTTTAAAAAGTCATTTGAGATCCTGCAGAGACTGTTGGAGCTGTGCTTTCCTTGCTGTGCCAACTCCTCACCTCAGAAGGAAGGTGAAGAACAGTTTTGCAATTAGTGGACTGGGATTTGGGAGATCAGGGTCAGACTTGCTTTGTGACCTTAGGTAGGTCACTTCCTTCATAAATCAGTATTATTACAGTAATATTTCCTGTCCTTCAGCTTAGGTATGTCTTCCATATTTGATTTGTAAACTGTTCTGACTGAGGTCTTTTCAGGTTAAGTCTGGACAGCATCTACCACAACAGAATTCTGTTGTTAGTTGAGGTCTCCAAGATGCTTCTTTAATAAAAGCAATCATAAATTCAGTGCTACTACTATATTACATCCTTCTTTTAAACATTGAGACATATGAGGTTGTACTTGTTAAGCTCAGAAAAATTCAGGTGAGGTTGGACATAGAATCTTCAAGTGTCATTGCGTGACAGTGTTACCACCACAATTTATTTTTTCAAGTGCACCATATCATTAAAACAGGAAAGGATGGAGCATGAGGTTGTGCACTCAGAGAAGTGATTTGCTGGAGCTCCATTTGGCATATCTGGATCTACAAAACTACAATATAGTGGTTTTGCTTGATATTTACATTCTAATATTTAGTCATATTAATGTATATTAATGTATAGTTTGTAGATATTATCGTTGTGTATATGTGAGATTCTTGCCTCCTTGAATTTTATTCACTTGTAATATTATACTTTACATTTACGTTGCGTCTATATTTACATTATACTTCACAGTCCAGAGGAGCATTTTAGAAGAACAGTAAGGTTTTAATCAGTGTATGTCATGTGAGTGAACCTAGGTTGGTTTTGCTGTTCTGGCAGCACACACACAGCCAGCAGATCATCACTGGTCCCATTCACACTGTCAAAGCACTTCCAGTCTCTCAAGAGTTAGCAGATATACCTGTCACTGTCTTGGGATGGTTTTGCATTAAATTTGTTGGATATTTAAAAAAAAATAATAGGATTAATTTTGGCTGCACAGTAGCAGATTGTCTGTTCTGTGCTGACCAGAGCTGTGCCCTTCAGCAAACCTTGCACAGACGGGGAAGAGGCTTAGTGCTGTAGCAAAGTCCATGAGTAGAAAGTTGAGGTCCAGAGAACGCTGCACCAGATCCTTTCTACAGAGTCCAGTTTTGTCCATTTGTGCTTGATAAGGTGTGAGGCAAAGCTCCAAAAGCCTTGACTTGTTTGAGTGGGAAACGTCATTTGTAGTTGTGGAAGTGGGGCCAGTTGATTTGCTGAAATATCTGGTATAAAACAGCTTCAGCCAAGGCCAGGGTGGATGGGGCTCTGGGCAACCTGGTCTAGAGGAAGGTGTCCCTGGCAGGGGTGGTGGAATGAGATGATCTTGGTGGCCCCTTCCAACCCAAACCATTCTGGGATTCTTGGACAGTGGTTTCTGTTTCACATTGGTTCGACAGCCACGTAAATTCTCACCTCATTTTATACTTTATTGAATAACAGGAATGGATTCAGTGACACCATACATGGTTTTCACCAAAATCTCCAAAGCACTGTTAAGAGAGAGTGCTCAACTGCTTCCATCTCTGTCACCAATGCAGTTACTTTCTTTTTGTTGTACTTTCCCATGATTTGAGCAGGAGTGAACAACGTGGCCTAAACTTTTTTTTGCTTGAAGGATGTGACAGGCCAGACCTGATAAATTTTAGCATGATAGAGAAAGAAAGCTGTAACCTGCTGAAACTGGGGGTTATAATTAAAATGTGTAGGCACCCTGAATTACAGCTGTTGTGAGTGTTCCAGCTATCATAATAATTGAAGACCTTTTAATAATTTTATATGTTCTTTTCTAACTTGGCCTTGAGCTTAGGCAGGACTTCAGTTTCAAGATAATTTTCTTGTCCTCAAAAGTTAAATTGCTTTCTTTAATATAAAGCATACAATAAGGAGTGCAATTGAAGAGCTGCATGCCTTCTGAACCTGCTCTTTCAGCATGAGACTCCACTTGTTTGAAGCAGATCTGGAGGAACAAACAGTCTTTTATTATTAGATGATAAATCCCTGATGCCGTATCACTGTTTTGGCTTTCAACCTTATTGAACTTTCAAGAGAAATGCCTCTGTTTATAACATGAACTGCCCAGTAGCATCCAAGTATCTGTCACTGCACTATGGACTTGAATTTTTATGCAGAAAATTGTACTGTGCTGTGCTGTTCGTAGCATGTCTGGTGCTACACAGCTAGAATCTGGCTCAGACTCTGATGAAAAGCTGCAGAATGAGATGTGGGGGCTACCATTTTCATTATAGAATTTTGGTTGCCAGTTAGAGCTTCTATTAATGTTTAATTAAGGGAGTTGGCAAATTAAGGTTGGTTCTACTGAGTGCGTAGGAAATAAAAAATACTATTTTTGCTGAAAGTTGTTGGGATTCTTAATCTTAATTTACTGAAGCTTGTTGGGCTTTTTTGTAAAACACTGCAAAATGTAAGTAAAGGGGGCTTAAAAGAAGGCTGGAGAGGGACTTTTCATGAAGGCATTCAGTGATAGGGCAAGGGGGAATGGCCTTAAGCTGAAGGAGGGTAGATTTAGATTTGATATGAGGAAGAAACTCTTGACTGTGAGGGTGGTGTGCACTGGAACAGGTTTCCCGGAGAGGTTATGGACTCCTCATCCCTGGAATTGCCCAAGGCCAGGCTGGACAGGGCTTGGAGCAACCTGGTCTAGTGGAAGGTGTCCCTGCCCATGGCAGGAGGTTGGAACTGGGTGATCTTTAAGGTCCCTTCCAACCCAAACCATTTTGTGATTCTGTGATTGTTGAGAATATGACCCTGAGTTCAAACATACCTGTGCTTAAGACAAACCCTGTGTGCTTCAGAAACTATTATTTACTCCCACATAGAAACCTCTCAGTGGTGATATCTCTCACATTTGACTTTGTTAAATGCAGAAGGACTTTTGAAAAGGAAAAGCAATTTGCATTTCTGTGTGTGTTTGGCAAATCTGAGTTGGACTTTGAATTCACCATTCTCAAGTAGCTTCTCCAGTCTCTAAAAATGGGGAAACTGAGGCAGGACTCTGAATTTGTTTTGCAGGCAACTTAGGTTAGAAGTAGCTGTAGTGAAGCAACGATAAAAGTTGAATTGCACTGGCTCCTGGATCAGTGACAAACGCAGGGTTGCCTGTGTTTTTTGCTTCCAAATTTCCTTTGAGATACCCAGTGTGTTGCTTCAGGAGGAATCTTTGCTTTTGACACAGCACTGGGGTATTATGCCAAGAAACATTTTTGTAATATTGATATCTTAGCCCACAGCACTGTATTTGTTTAGCATTTCATAAGGTCTCAGCTGCAACAGCCAACTACCAAAAATTTACTTCTCGTGGGAGCACGTGGTCAAGATCTGGTGCTCTGTAACGCCAAGAAGTGTCATGAAAAGGCTTTATCAACCATGAGGCTTTAAGTGGTGTTTTCTGCTGCAGAGTATCAAATTGGTAGTCAACCATAATTTGGTTTTTAAGTTTGTCTGTTGAATGAGTCCCAATTTGTATAGAGAATATATTGTGTGTTCAAGTGAGTGCTCTGCTTTTGTACATTCCCTTCCATTAAGAAGATGAGACCTCGGATAACTCGGAGTTTCAGATAATGTGGAATCAAATATGTTAGTGAGTCGTACTGTAACAAATCAGCACAATGACTATTTTATGTTTGAGGTGGAGGTGGTGTTTGGAGTGCCTGTAAATGCCAATTCTGAGCACCCCCTTTCTCCACGTTTTGATTCGTTTTACCCCGAATGTGTTTTGACACTGAAAGTTTCAGTCTGTCCACATGCAGGGTTTAACTCACTTGGCTTTATTGAGCTTTCTCCAGAGTTACACCAGGGTGGCTGAAAACAACTTGTGCTTTTGAAGGATATATTAACCAGTGCTTAATAACTTTATCATATAGTTGTTAAGGTTGGAAAAGCAATTTAAGATCATCAAGTCCAACTAACATTTGGCTGATAAAACAACATAAGAAAAGCATGCACAGGAGGCAGATGAAGAAGAAATTAAGAAACACTTTTTGCTTCCTTGAGTTATCTAACTAGACCTCAAACTCCATATTTTTGGGAGGCTTGCACCATGTAGAGCAGCCCTGAAAGGATTGAAAGAGCTTGTTTTATTTGGGGCAGGCACAGGAATAAATAAGACTTCTTGGTACACTCAGAGAGCTCAAGGCACTTGGGGGAAAATATCAATAATCCCCATTTGATAGAGGATGGGAGTCAGGCACAGAGCTGTGTCTTGTCAAGCACCACCGAGCTGGTCACTGGCTCCAAATCTGCTTGAAATAGGAAAGTTGATGAGAGAGAGAGATATGGGAGGGCTCTTCCAACCCACCAGGCCGAGGGAGAGGTTTTATAGAGAGATGTAACGTGTTCCTTAGTTTGATTTATTTTTCCTTGCTAAGAAGAGTCTGCAGTAGCCCATGTTTGATAGTCTTTGCCCTGGGTGCACCAAGCTTTTGCATTTTCTGAAGGGATGTATTGGTAGTATTGTGAAAATGTGACTGTGACCTATTTAGGCGGGTTAGAGTGGGGCACAAATCTCTGCACTAGGAAGAAGTATCATTTTCCAGTTGGGCAGAAAATCGCATTTATTCTGTAATAGAACACAAGAGCTCATTGAGCACCGGAGTGGAGTGGCTGAGCCGTCGGCGCTCCACCGGGGGAATGAAGTCTCCGCTTAAATATTCCATCAGATAGCAGAAATCCTGGGAGTCCGAAGAACAGAATTACTGGCTTCGGTAGATGACCAAAAAGTTGGTCTTTTTCTTGGAAGAGACTGCTCAGCTGCAGCACGGGATTGTGTTCAGGGGAGCTGCAAGATGCTTTCTGTATGTGTTCTCCTTGCTAGTTGTCTAGGGCTGAAAATAAAGAGGAAAGTGTGATATATAAATAACCTGGTCTGGCAAGGAGGTGACGTTCAGAGATCCCTGCACATTCAAATGAGTCTTTCTCAGAAACAGGAACTTTTGAATCAAAGGCTTCTGTTTCTCAAAAAATTGACCATTTGACCTACACACTCAGAAGTTGTAGGGGACTACCTGAAATTATTAGAGGTGTCTCCAATATTGGTGGTGTCGATGTTGCAACCAGGATCAGACAGTTTGGAGGAGGAGGTGGGATCTCCTCTTAGATCAGTTGTGGTGTCAGGAAAAAAACAGAGGCACACAAACCTCTGTCCTGGCAAACAGCTTGTGCATCCAAAACTACATCTATTTTTGCCATCCCTCCTTACCAGTCTAATAGGAAGTCGCTTCCCCTTATAAACCTATAATTTGCTACTTTTCTTCAAGAAATACTCAAATACAAAGGATTTTTAAAATTCATTTAAAGAAGCTTCACAAATTCACTCTGTAATAAAAATATTAACATGCAAGGCAGTGAATTTGGGCAATGTCACATCATTAGGTTTGTGCAGGTGCTCTGAGATGCTTCGCAGTTATTAGATGTCACAATGCAGGGTGGGCAAATCTTATCTCGGCCTCGTGCTGGTGACACAGCAGCCAACTTGTTGAATTCCCCTAAGTTATGGAAATATGTAGTGTAGGACCTAAACTCTGTATTAGAAGTTTTGACACAACTGCTTTGCAACCAGTGGGGAACACATATTATTTTCTGCCCTTCAAAGCTGCTTTTCTGCAGAGATAACATTGGCAAGGATTGCTCCAAAGATAGGCGCTCACTCAGCGGAGGAACATTGCTGTATTACTCACAAAGATAAGGAGGTATTAAGAACTTCCATGGAGTTCTTACCAAAAATCAATTCTATCTTTTATAGTTCTCCAGAGATAATTCATCCCTCTCCCCATCCTAATCCGCACTGGCGGGGGATGGAGGCAAGGAGAAGGATGTGGCACAAAAAGTGGAGGTTACAGTCTCACAGCCCTTTTGTGATTTATTTTGAAATTAAAAATTATGCCTTTTCTAAATAGGCATCAGCCAAAAAGTGGTGGGCATTCACAAATAATTCATAAGTGAACTGCAAGGAATTAAACTGCTCTTCCTGCCAGGAGAAACCAACAGTTTCATTGTCAGGAGGAGCTCATCTCCCCTAAGGAGAGGTGCAGGATCATCCTGCAGATGAACAAGGTTATCTCCCCTAATCTGAGGGGTGAGAGATGGACTCTCTCCTTCTGATCATATTAAAAATATGTGATTAGCCAGATCACACCTATTCTAAAGCAAAAGGTGAGCTGGTGGGTTCAGTATTAGATTTCCAAGCTCATCCTGTAGTTTTCATCCCTGCCACCATTATTTTGCATGACAGTGACCATGCATAAGGGGTTTGTCATTTCTGAGCCCTGTTTGTTTTTTCCTCTGTAAGATGAGACCCCTGATTTAGTAACCTGGTCTAGTGGAAGGTGTCCCTGCCCATGGCAGGGGAGTTGGAACGAGATGATCTTTAAGTCCCTTCCAACCCAAACCATTCTATGATTCTGTGATTTTAGTTGTCTGTGCAAATTCTTTGCCATCTGTGGGTGAAGAGCCTGTAAAAATACGTGTCCTTGCCCTGAGGAGGTTGTCCTGGAATATCTTGCCTTGGTAACAGAAAATTCCCCAAACAATGGCTTGGCAAAAATCTTACTCCTGAGCAAGAATTAATTTAGACTTTTATTCTGAATTGAGTATCTTGTGCCTCTAAATACCTGCTATTCCTGAGGAATCAGAGAGCTTGTGATAAATGGTATTTTTTGCCACTCTGTCATTCTGCATGTCTGGTGTATGTCAAGGGTAATACTCTCTTGTGGTAGTGTAGAATATTGAAAATGGAAATAGTATCTTTAGAGTTTCTCAGGTGTCCTGACTAAAATTGTAACTTGTCTTTTCTCCTCCCAGTTCCTTATGCTTTTGACCATCACTGACTTTTTTTTTTTTCCTTTTTTATTTGCAGAAGGCATAGATACAAGTCCTGACAGCACCTTTCCTACTTATGGAATTAAGGAGGTGTCCTTGTTCTTGCTCACAGATTTATGGTTAGATTCCTTTCTCCCTGTAAGGCACCTAGATTTTTTAAACAGTTTTCTCTGCAGATAACTGAATAAATCTTAGATTTTTGTAGGAAACCTTTAATAGCCAGAGCACAAGATGTTTATCCTGCGGTAGCAGATGTTACTTTGAAACCCTTAAAGAATTTGTGGCAAAAGGAAGCAAATAGTTATTGTATTAAAATTCCTAATGCTTTATTTTTCTTGTTACATCATCCCACAGTTCTGGAGGTCATTTTGGTTGAACTTAATGAGTTCCTGGGTGTACACAGAGCACACCAACCTTATGTGTTTATTTCTCTAGCCCAGAAATAGTAGGAGAGGGGAAGAAGATCCCAAATAAAACAAAAATCTCATGTCTGCTAGGGTCTTAGTGAGTGCTTGGATCTGAAGTTCTTTATTAAAGGCTCTTTAGCTCCCTAAAAGAGAAGTGGTGGCAGGTCCTTTTCCTACATTTCAGTGATACTTCTTTTTTTGAGAGAGATTTTTAGACATTATCAGAAGTTCTGCTGTCTTTCTGGCAACTGGGAGTGGTAACAGTTCCTGGTGGGAAGGAGAGAGGAAAGGGTTTTCCTTTGCCCACTTTATTAGGGAAAAATGTGATGTAAACATAATCATAGGACCCACAAGGATCCTTGAAGTCCAGCTCCTGGAAGAGAGGGAAAGAAAAAAATTAGAAGGTGAATTGAGGAGTGATCTCTGCTGAGTCAAAGATGCCATTCAAGAAAAATAAATAAATCTCCTGCTCCAGCTGGAAAAAGAATCCTCTGTCCTTCTGCAAAGTCAGAGGTCTGAATAAGTCTTCTTTGGAGCTTTCTCCATCTGCAGCAAGAGGCTCAGTTGGTACACAAGTGTCCATATCTACCCTCGAGGGCAGACGAAGGAAGTCTTAGCACACCTGAAACGATTCATAATTCTTCTAAAATACAAAAAGCAAAGTTAGCAACAGAAATTGTATAGTCATGGTGTGATATACTGACCTTGAATGTTGTGTTTCCATCATGTGTGTTCTTTCAGGTCAGGAGGGCTGGGGGGAAGGTTTCTCTGCTGCAGCTGTGGGACGCTGCCAGGAGGAGCAGGGTGTTCTCATCCCTGCCTGGTCCTTTCTCCCCCTTTCCTTTGAGTTGGTAAACAAGTTGATTAAGCTAAATGTTGGGGGTTTTAAGGGAAGAAGGAGAGGAGAATTTGGCTTGTGTTTCAGCTCGCTGACCTGATCTGCCCTGTGGTTTTACAGCCACTGGATGTTGTGGGACGAATGTGGACGAAGCCAGGGTAACATGCAAAAACCATCTAAGAAAGTCTAAACTGTCAGTGCCTGGTGTCCCAAGCTGTTTGGTCATTGCAAGCAATTTCATCCTCTCAGGCATTATATTGGAAGCCAGAAGACCCCAGGAGATTATAAACTAATTCATCTTGGCTGCAACATGCCAGACGGATACATTCTCGTGGTTTGGCACAGCAACACTGAACTCACCATTTTAAGCAAGAGAATCTGTACCTTAGTGACCAAACTTGGATTGTTCAGCTATTCCTGCAAAGTTATATACCTAAAAGTTAGATATCTAAGTCCCTTCTGAAAGTAATGAATGCTGCATGAGAATATGAGGTATAATTACTTTTTAATAACTGCAGAGCTACGTCACATCTGAGCAGCTTCTTATCTGAGAGTATCCTGAGGCATTTTTTATTCTGCTGGATGTGCATAAGAAATGAAGCCCTGGTAGCTACAGTGACAGGTGGGAGATGGGAGAACTCAGGAGTGAAGAGACTCTCCCTAAAGGAGACCTTGAGGACCAAAACTTGCAGGATTGAGCATCATGGGATGGAAAACAACCAAACCAGCAACCAATTCACAATCTGGCTTGTTTCACATCCCCTTTGACCATGTGTCCACAACATACCTGCTTGTCCCACTTTCCTTATTTTGCCCTGAAAAACACTTGTTTAGTGTAACTCCTCTTTATTTCCTCTTGCTGCTTCTTACAAGTCCCATGTTTCATGGGCTTCCTGAGTGTTTTGTCCTTCACCCTTTGCTTCAGTCTGGCCTTTGGCCACCAGTCACCTTCATGAAAGTATTCTGAGTGACATGAAAAGAAAATGTGTTCTTACCTCTTCTAGTTTTTGTCTTCCTGCTAAATACTAGACAAAGAGACAACTCAGAGTGAGGGACAGGAAAGAGAAAAAAAACCATAAAATACAGAAAAGCTAATATTTTCTGGATTTTGGAAAGGGCAGCTAATGAAAAAAAACATCATAGAATGGTTTGGGTTGGAAGGGACCTTAAAGGTCATCTAGTTCCAGTTCCCCTGCCATGGGCAGGAACACCTGCAATGAAGAGGTGGAAAAGAGAAAAATAAAAGGATGAAAGAAAGCAGGAAATCAAAACAAAAAGGAAAAGCAAAGACATGTGAAAGAAAATCTTCAGTGTTGTTTTTGTTCCTGATTTATCCACACAGCACTGTGGGTGAAAGGCACTATTTACAAACCTAATTCAGGTCCCTGCCCTGTGAATTTGCAGTTTGAATTGGGAGGGGACAGACATTAATGGGGAAAACCTCCCTCATTTCAATTTATTTCTCTGTAATACATCCCAGAGCGTAGTTCATTTTGGGGAGAGGAGGGAACAACAGATTGTTGCTGCTAGTGGGATTTGGGTCACTTCATAGGTAAATCTCTCCTCCACCCCACAAAACTCATGAAGACAGAGATGGTAAAGGTCAGAGTCCATGCAACAGGGGTTTAGAAAGAGTGGCAACAAGAGGGGGATCAAATGGATTGTTGCAGATTAACTTTGCATCAGCTGTAAAAGCTTTTGCGACATTTCATGACTAAGGAAAGTTTTGTATCTCGAGATGAAGAAATTGTCTTTAGTTTGTGGCTTTTTGGGGGTCTTTGGTGATCATCAGCTTGTGTCCTGAGAGTTTTAGTCCCCTCCCAGCAGGGGGTCACCTGGTAGTGAACCAGCCTGAGGTCCGTGGAACGGGAAGGTTGCATGGGAATCCGACAACTCTGAAATGAAGGATTTCTATTTTTTTTATGTGTGAGTGGAAAGTTAATGTTACGTAAAACCGCCTACTGAAGCCAATTCCTTCACTAAATTTGTTTTCATTTGGTTTTTTTCGTTCCTCCTGTGTGTCCAAGAAAAATATTACTTAGCCAAAAGGCATTAATTCAGTTCAAATCAGAGTATCAAGCCCTCTTGAGTGTAGGACCGATGTGGGCACAAGTTTCTTGTTTAAATTAAGCCTGCTGGTTGCTGGCTTGTTTGTTTCTCCTACTTTCCCTATATTCAGGATGCTTATCTCATAAACTGCTAGAAAAGTAATGGCAGAGGACCATTTTTTTAAAATAATTTAGATGGAAAAGCAATATCCTGCAGAATTTCTATAATCAAGTATGTACCCAATCCAGCTTGTGCAGAAACTTGATCAAAATAGATCCTTAACTCCCAGTTAAGCCTAATTAGGATACGGAGTTCAATACAAAGCCACTTCTCATTTTCCTTTGCAATCAGCACATCATTTTTGTTTTGTTAAAGGACACAAGTTGCATCCCTTAGATAAACAGCTTGGGCAAGCTCTGCAAAACAATTAGTGCATCTTTCACATGGTCTAAACTTGATTGAATAATTACTCAAATAATGGTCAGTAATGGAATACATAGGGTTATCTCCTGGCTAATCCTCAGGTAATGGAGTTGGTGTATCTCTGATTTTTCTCTTGGCTGTTCCCAGTGAACAGGAGACTGAGACAAAAGTGATTATGGGAAGTGGAGGGAGTCACTGGAGGCCAGCAAGGAAAAGGAGGCCTTATCTTAAGCAATTAATCAAGAAAACTCCTATTGTGGGACAATTATTCAAAGCTAATTCTAAAATAGCTTTAGAGCCTGAGGTCCTGAAGGTTTTTTAGTGTGTTTTTTGTTTTGTTTTTGTTTTTGTTTTGTTTTAAGAATTTTACCAAGGTCATTGGGAGCACTGGGGCAGCCCTTGCATCCAAATGAGGGCTGTGGCATAAGGAGGGGGTTGATTATAAAGTGCAGCTTCACACAACGTGGCCCTTCAGGTCCTTGTCAAACCTGTAAGTTTTTATTTTAAAAAATGGGTTGGAATGTTTCTAAACAAGAGACAATATTCTAAAACTCACTTAATGCTTCCACAGAAATCATAGAATCACAGAATGGTTTGGGTTGGAGGGGACCTTAAAGACCATCCAGTTCCAGCCCCCTACCATGGGCAGGGACACCTTCCACTAGATCAGGCTGCTCAAAACCCCATCCAGCCTGGCCTTGAACACTTCCAGGGATGGGACATCCACGGCTTCTCTGGACAACCTATGCCAGGGCCTCACCACCCTCAAAGTAAAGAATTTCTGCCTAATATCCAATCTAAACCTTCTCTTGTCAGTTTGAAGTCATTCCACCTTGTTCTACCACCCTTGTGAAGGAGGATCCTCTCTTTGCATCCATTGCAAGTGATGCCAAAGAAATGTTATCACCGTCATTTCACCTCCGTGCCCAGCTCTCCTAGTGTACCTGCAGGACTCTGATACCTCTGAATCTCTCTCTTATTCTTTTTGTCAGGTGTTTTTCACTGCTTTTTGCTTAGCTTAATTGTCCTACAAAGTCTTGCAGCAACCACAGACGCGTATGATTGTTTTGTGGCTCTGGCTTTGCAAAAGACCGTGAGGTCTTTCCAGTTGTGTCCCCAAAAAGCCCTTGTACAGTGAGACCATCTAACAGACCATTTTCAGCTCCATTTTCAGCCTCTGAGCTCCCTTGGAAGTGAGATTTATTTGAAGATGTTGCCGTGATCCATGAGGTCCTACGGAAAGAAGCAATACATTTTAGCAGCTGTCCCTGAAAAATTATAAGGTCACCGGGAAAAAAAAAAAAAGAAAAAAAAAAAGCAGAGGCTTTAAATTGGATGCGGTTTAAATTTTCCTACGGCCTCCTGAATCGGGCTCCTTGCCGGGGAGGGAAGCTGCCCACAGAGTTATTGCTCAGCACAGTCACCCCGTGCTCCCGGAGCAGTGTTTTCCCAGCGGTGCTGACGGAGGCATTTTGATCCCACTGTGGCGTCTCGGGCCGCCCGATCCGGTGTCGGGTGGCTCTGCGGTGCCGCCAGGGAAGTGCTGCTGGATGGGTGATTGCACTGCCCCTGATTAGTTTTCTCCCTGCCTATGGGCACCTTTAGCAGGGCAGGGTTACAGGCAGAGCCAGGACACACATGTGCTCCTGTACGGAATGAAGCAAGAGAGGCTGGAAGACAAAGAGAGTCACTAATTGGATTTGTAGCTGTAAGAAAAAAAGCTCTTAAAGTAAACATTTTCCTCTCTTTAAGTCTTTCCTTGGCTTCTTTCGTGAAGGCCGCCTGAAAGTATCTGTTTCGGGGGTGAACCCTTCCCAGCAAATTTAATTTTGAGGCTTGTCAAGCTTTATTAAAACCTTATCATCAGTGATTTCCTTCTCTGCCAGATCAAGAAGATTGTATTTGTTATGGGATTCGTGTTGTAGCTTGGAATTCATCCCAGCAAATGGGGGGGTTCATATATGTACCAGGGCACACCAGTGCCAGTTCAGACTGCTGAAATCCCGGGATGTGCGTGGTCAGCACATCTTCCCAAAGGCTTTGGATGCTGTTCAGAGTCGTCAGCTGGAACTGCATTTGCTTTTCTGAGTTAGCAACTGTTAGAATAAACTCGTTGCTCTGCATGGCAGAAGCATTCCTAATTGCTGCTGGTATCCTTAAACAAATGAGTGGATAAATCCATTCCCAAGAGCAGGAATATTTGGTAAACACTTCTGGGTATGGTGCCTATGTATAGTAAGACAGAGGGTGAACACATCTTTTTTTTGTACTTGGAAAATGTGGTAATTCCATTTGCATTAGTGAGAGTTTCCAGTCAATGGCAGGGCTTTTGTATTTATTTTTTTTTTAATTCAGTTTCGGTGGCTTGTCTTAATTTATACCACTATGGATTGATACCACAGATCAGAGTTTCACCTAACAGGGTAGACAGACTATTTCCAATTTATTCTAGAGCACAGGACCTTTTTATACCTCTCAATTCATCTATTGAAAATAACCTTCTCGCTCCCCAAATCTCCCTCATTTTTGTAAAATATTTTTTTGAGTTGCTGGGAGAAAATTTCCTTTTCTTATCCAATGAAGATAAAAAGATGGATGGAAGAGTCTCGAAATACATGCCCTGTTTGTTGGGTTTGTGGGGGTTTTTTTATAGTGCCAGGAGTAACCAAAGCACTTTGAGAAACACAGATACAGTTCTTGCCCTGAGCAGCTTTATCATTTGGATTCAAACGTGCCCTTGCAATTGGAAGTGATGCACAAGAGGAGGAGGAGAAGAAAGGCAATTAATGGCCAAATGAGTTGTTGAACTGAAAAGTTATTTGAAGGTGATACAAACACTCAGAGCCTTTTTTATGGCAGCAAAGTTGCATCTTTGTCCTGCATAATCAGAGTGATGAAGGTCTTTAAACTGCACTGAGCCAAAACTTCCTTCTGGGAATTCATTTTTACAGAAGCTCCATCGTGTGAATAACAACATAACAGATTAAGACCCGAAGTAGCCCAGGTTTCTTTTTGAGGAGTAAAGTGAGTCACAGGCAGACACAGGTAATTGTAGCTTACCCCAGACCTTGTCTGGCAGAGGAAGTTCTCTCTCTCCATGTGGATTTTGTGCCACACCTGGCACAGACGTGCCCGTGTTTATCCTCTGAACGTTGAGATGAGCTCATCTTTTGATAGGAGACCACTGTCTTCACATCCCCATTTCTACCATGCCAAACATCTGCCTGTGCTGATCAGTATTGCCACGTCCTCCCCTCCAACCTCTGCCACAAAACCAGTAATGAGTTGGGTCACTAATGATCTCTGGGCTGAAGGGCACATTAGCTATTTATAGCAGCAATATAAATAGAAATATGCTTATTAGTGCAATCTAAAATACCCCACCGAGCCATCGTGTCTGTCTCTTACTTGCTGTCTCTGGGACTCCTGAAGATGAGAAATGTGACCCTTAAATTCCAGAACCTGGGCTCTAAACCACACTTCTGCTCTCACAGATGTGTTACACAGAAAACAAGGCTTTTTTTGGGGTTTAAATTCTGAACTTTCTGGGAGAAAGAGTGAGGTCTGAAGTAACAGAGTGAAAGAAATATGTGCTGTCTGTGGGACAGTTGCGCCCTCCTATTTCTGGTGTTCTTTAGCTCCGTTGCAAAATAAGATATTAATTAAATAATCACTGTATTTTTAACTGCTAAATCCAAGTACCCAAATGCACATGTAGGTTCAACATCAGTGGGGGACAAAAATTCTGCAGTGCCAGGTAAAAAATATTAGTATGGAAGAGGTACAGGTGCCCCAATGCAATAAATAACTAGTGTGTTCCTCTGCCAGGGGGTACAGTAGTTGCTTCCTAAAATATTTGTAAAAGCCTGGGGGTTTTTAACCTAGGATTTTATTGAATGTAGAAGAGCGTTTTTTCTTATACAAGACCATAATGTAGAAAAGGGAAAGCACTGTAAAATCCTTCCAGATGTTTATATAGGTTCAGCGTTTTTGTTTTTAGTAAGATTTGTGATACTTGAAAAGCTGGTTTGGATAGCTCAGCCAGGAAGATTAGATACAGAGGTGCAAAGTGAAAAGACTGACGGTCTGCTTTCCTTTTCTCAAGAAAAAAAATGCATATAAACCCCTTGTATTATATTTGGGAATTATTAGATGCAGATAATACGATGTGGATTTTGAGTCTTTAGATCGTAAATTTGATCTTTGCAAGAGGAGCGGTGCCGAATCTCAGTTTTAACAGCAATTCTCATCCAGAAATACTCCCGGGAAGATTATTAAAATACTACAGGTACTGACATCAGCTACAAAGATCTACTTGTGCATATTTCTTTAAAGGGGGGGAAAAAAACACCTTAATACACAGTATTACCATAGCCAGGCCCTATTATACTATTGTAATCATAGCTGAAGCAAGAACGGTGATTAACGATGGCAATTTATTGTATCTGACGAGGGGAGAAAATAGGAGATGTTGTCGTTATCATAAATCATATCATAAATAACCAAAGAGAAGCACTCAGAAAGCTTGTGTGGTGTCAGCAGCAAGCCCTTTCAGGCACGTTAGCCCAGGATGTAGCCATAGAAACCCCAAAGTCATATTGTTATCTTAGTCTTGCTGCAGTTATGTGATACAACAGTATTAACATATAGATTAGGCCATTTATAATACTAGGTGTCATTTCAGGTTGGCTTGCTTATATAGCAGTTTAGTTTTTTATTGTGCCGAATGTGAGGGAAACGCTGCATTTTTACAGGTCAGTACAGAGCCATTTATAAAGTATGGGCTTCACACCTCTGTCAGTCTTGCTAATGTACTCTGTTATTGATTGGTTGTACTCCATGAATTGTCATTGCCTAATTACCTTGTCTTTGCTAATAATTTTATTTTTTAGAACTCAAAATGCTCCTTTAAAGGGAAAACCTCTCTCTGTGCCTGCACATATGCTCTGGGATGAGTTCCCGGTTGTTTTAAGGATAGTACACCCCAGAGGGAGCAAAAAGTGAAATAAAAAGCATGGAGATTAATCCAGATTTTGTTCCAGAGGTTTTCTGTCCCTGGCTCCGTGTTTTGATCTAACCGTGGTGGTTTTCAGATCACACTCTGCTCTGCAGATTTCAGGGGAGAGACTCAATCACAGATAGTTCAGAGCAGCACCAAAGAGACTGAGGCAAGGCTGACAGGGAGCTGGCTGGTTCTCACACATCTTCTCACTCCATCACTTCCTACAGATGCTTCTGGAGTTGTTTCTCCTCTCCATCCAAAGCTGCATCACAGCTCCAGGCACATTAGCCCAGCACTGCTGTGCATTCATGTGTGTGTGATCTACAAAAACTGTTGAGCCACTGTTAAAAAGACAAAACAAAAGTAAAGTCTCCTTCATTGTATTTAGACAGAAACACCTTTTTGCTTGCTGTAGCAGCACAGATTCAGGACTAATTTTGTCAGGTCAGAGAGTAGTGGATGACAATCTGCCAACAATGTTTTTCTGTCCTCAGCAGGGATCTGGCTGTGCCATTTTAAGAATCCTGTGTAATTGGCTTCATAAAATTAGATATTTAAAAAAATATTAGAATAGGACAGCCACTAGTTAACTACTTAGAAGTGTTATTCTCGTTGCATCCAGTGTCCTAAAGCAGCACTGGAAGCCCAAGTCTCACATTACACCTTAAGCCAAGATCTGATGCTCAGAGTGATGCTCAGCATCTCTCTCCTCTTCTTTCCAACACCCTTAGACTTGTGTGATCCTGAGGTGGGATTTTTACTTTGCCAACTGTGCAGTAAAATACTTCCTCTTTGGTTTTTTTCTTCCACCCCTGGATATATTTCCACCTGAGTCATCCCCTTAAGTCCCTGCATTATGGAGAAGGGGCAAGATGATGGTATAAGAAAGGATCTGCAGGACTTTCCTCTGGGTTGTTCTAGCCCAGAATTTCAAGTAGTATCATAACAGACCAGATCAGTGATTTGAGCTCAGACCAGTAGATGACCTTTCTTATTTTAGCCTTGTTTAGCTCCTCATTCTCCTGCACAAATGCTTGAACCAGGACAAAGGAAAGGATTGGACTGTTTCTTTTTAAAGCAACAAGGTGATGTAGAACTGCAGCTTTAGGAGTTGTGGTTTGTTTCTGGCAAACTCTCAATACCCTGTTCTCATGCTCCCTGGCAGTGTCAGTGGAAAACTTTGAGACATGGAAAATGAGCTCCCTGATGGTGCTCTCTTACCAGCTCTCTTCCCATGGGAAATACCAACTGGAAAATGCCAGGGTTTGGTGATAGTTTGGTTGATCTTTATACAGTAAAAGAGAAATCTCTTGGTTTATCACCAGTTTGGTAAACAGGTCACATCAGTGATCAGTTGTTTTCATAGGGCAGAGAAATTACAATTATAAATATACATATATACACAAGTATCTATATAAAATCCAGTATTTTAAGCTCCAAGTGTATTGCAGGTATCTTAGTGTCTTCATATTGCATTAGGGTATCAGGATATTGGCCTGTAGCATATCAGGATTGAATTTTGTCCCTCTTCCATTAATTTCCTTTATGGACTACAAGCACATTTTCTGTTTGTTTTGGGAAAAGACCATTGTTATTACAAGTTAAAGAGATAAAACATATCATGGCATAAGAAAAGAACTTCACTTTTAACAGAAATCAAAAGCCCCTGCTTATCAGGATATGATAGGGATGTAAGCTCTTGACTTAATGACTTAAAATTTCCCCAAAATTATCTTTGGCTTCATCCCATGTTTTAACTAGACAATAGGAAAATTATTCTGGAAGTCTACAGTAAGATTTTTTTCCTTTTTTTTTTTTTTTTCCTGAAAAGTTTCATGTGTTGGGTGGGAACGATCTCTTCCTTCCTTGCATTTGAGAGGCCGAGCTGTCTGTGTATAAAACCCCCAGCTTGATATCCACGCATTCCTAAGGAATGTATGCTTGGAAAGAAAGATGAGTTGAAGATTTCAGTGCAGGCCCTTCCATATTACTTCCTTTCCTGAGTCCTGATTTTTCTTGAAAACCCTGTGCTTCCAACTTCCATACTTAGGGACTTGGTACCATGCAGTGCAAAGGAGCAGCGAGGCTGATATGAACAAGAACTATGTGTGAAAGAATTCTGAGATCTGTTGGCACATCTTATTTGACCACTTTGCATTCTGTTAGAACACAAAATGTTCAAGTTCTCTTTAAAATGAAAAGGGTTATGGAAGAAATTTTATTGTTGGAAATAGCCATGTATGAGTTGCGTGGAAACATCTGCTCTTTGAGAATCGTATCCTCAATGCTCTGACAGCTGATACTTTTTATCTGCCATGCTACAGTTAATATCAAATACCAAATGCCAAAATCTTGCATTATTATAATAACAAGAGTTGGCTTTCACAGGAACTGTTACCTCCCAGAGCTTTGTGCATTTAATATGTTAACTGTGGCATTGGAGGTAAGAGCTGCTGTTACTAAAATCAAGTTATTCTTTCTTCAGCAAGCTTTAGGCCAGTGTGTCTGGCTCTACTTCATCTTGTACCAAAGAAATATTTGCTTATTCTTAAATCTGCATGTCTTACCCTGACAATTTTATCCTGTCACCACTCTGTGACATAACAAAATATTAATCCAGTTTTCAGAAGAGAGACTGGAACTTTGCTTAAATTAAATAACAGCCAACTGACAGGGTAAGTTTTTGGCAGGGCCAGGAGCTGAGCAGAGATCTTGTCTTTCCCAAGCTGTGCCATGTTCTCTAGGACACCAACTGGCTCTAAGTGCTTCTGGTGCTGTCTCTGGAGCTATCAAGTAAAAAGTCTGGTAATGACCAAGATGATAACAATTCTAATTTTATAGATGGATTTATATATAATAGGTTTTCTTGCTTGAACAGTCCTCACACACAGGCGCCTCTCTCTTCAATCACATGAGTTTTGCATCAATTTTTCCTGCCTTCACTATCATCTGACCTGTTGTAAGAGCAATGTGTGCTGCCTCCTGTCTCGAGGCAGCCAGGAGAGCAGACAGTGTGGTAAGGCTGCTTGCACATTTTTTTCTGCAATAAAGGCAGAATTTCTCTTCCTTTGTACCCTTGTGTCAGTTTTAGGGACAAATAGTCCCTTGATCATTGAGAACTTGGACGTTCATTACTGAAGTGTTGAGTAGTGCTGTCCTGAAACTGAGCTGTGGCCAAATTAAGCAGGTATAAATTCAATAAGCTTTTGGTTTTGGGGTCCCTGCTGTGCTACAGGAACATGATGTACCAAGAAATAGAGTTTGAGCTTCTTTAATGGTTTTTCCTTAAAAAAGGTGCAGGAGTTTCAGTTTCTTGACTGAACTGTTCAGCTTAAAAAATTTTCCAGTATTTGAAGTGGTGACAGATCCCCATGGTTTGCATTTGGGATTCTAATGCTTTCTGTCCAGAAATCCCGAGGAGCTACGTATTTATCAAGTTCAGCTTTTACAGCACCTCTGTGAGGTGGAATTATCATCATTTGTCAGATGGGAAGGCAGCAGGATGTAGTGTAACCTGCCCAAAATCACACTGCAGACCCGTGTCAGGGGAGGAGTGGATTCTTTCCTCCCTTCACTTCAAAATCATCCTTTCATGAAAGTGAACTTGCCTTCTCACATAGACACAAATGATGTGGTTACCCATTTAGGTTGGAAAAGCCCTCTAAGTTCATTGAGTCCAGCCATCAACCCAGCACTGCCAAGGCCACCAAATAAATCAAGTGCCACATCGACATGTTTTTTGAACACTTGCAGGGACGGTGATTCCACCACTTCTCTGGCTTATCCTAGTATTCTCAAGTAAAAAATGCTGTCTTAATAAACAGATTTCTCACAATCAGCATGCTAACAGCCCTCAGCTGCTTTTATTTCAGTGATAGACAAATCCAGTGCTGAAATCATCCCTCCTCTAACCTGTGCATGGTCTGAACCCAGGCTCTGCACGAGGGGCAGGCTGACATCATAAACAATTGCTCTCCATGGCTTTAGTAATGTGAGCATTAATATTGATCCAGCACTGACTTCTCTAACGACCACAAAAAAAAAAAATGTATCTGTTATCTTGAGAAACCTCCCAAACAGCTCTAGTCTCCTTTCATTACAGCAGAGAGTTATGAGGGCAGATGGCCGAGGTGATATCCATTTGACCTGTAGATGCTAACTGGGGTTGGATCATTAATAAGGTGGCCGGAGATAGGGAGAAATGGCAGTGAAGACAGTTAAAAAGCAATCCTGTGCACAAAGGATGGTGCACCCAGAGGTGCTGGATAGGGAATGAGATGGACAGAGGTGAGAAAGTGGCTCATCACCGAGTCAGGCAGATCACGCTTCAAACCGGATGTTTTCCCATACTTGGTTCATGCTCTGGTGTGAATCCTTTGGGAGAAAAAAGAGACGTAGGTCTTGAACCCAAGATAAAAATTTCACTTTCTCTAATTAAACACCCCCACCCCCACCCCCCCCCAAAAAAAAAAGTGCTTCATTGTTTTCTGCCACGGCCGCAGCTGTGGTGGCTCAGGTTTGAAAGCTACTGCCTGGCAGAAAACCAGTCCTTGCTGAGGATCAGACCGTGGCCTCTCTCCAAGAGAAATTTGGATTTCATTTGACCACGATAGGATTCCAGATTGTCATCTGAGCATGTCTGAAAAGTGGTGAATGTGTGTCAGTAGTTAAGTGCTCGTGAACTTCCTTAGTCCCTGGATTGTTCAGGACTGACCCAGGCAATTTTTTCCAGATGTTTTGGGGAATCCAAGTCCATATAAAAGGGATGGTAATGCTTCTGCTTCCTTACTAAGTTGTCTTTGTGGCTTGCAGGAATGTGCATGAAAGCTGGAGCCAAGACACCCCTATTTCTAGTCTCACCTCTACAAACTGCACTTTAACCTTTCCTGCCCTTCCCTGGCACCTCCACACAAGATCACAGAAGCTTCGTGGGCCCGCTGCAAACTTTACTTGGCCTTATTAGAAAAAAAATAAGCATTGCTCTTTTTTTTATTGTACAAAACTCCGGTCCCTGTTCTCCAAACCTCCTCTGAAATTGTTTTTTTGCCTTTGATCCAGCAGCTGCTGGTATTCTGCAATCCTGAGTAGGTAAAACATGAGAAGCACCTTGGGATGGGAAGAAGTTATAAAAATATGAAATATTTCAGTGCCCTTCCGTGAGACACAGTGTAACAGAGGGGCTGTTAAAATGGACACCAGGCAGAAATCTTTAGCAAATAAATGCTATGATTTTTCTAGTAAATGTAATTTTTTTACTGTTTGTTGCAGCAGTTTCTCTTCCACTTTATTGACTCTTTTTATCCTAGTGGTTTTTGTATTAAAATGGTATATGTTGCTGTCTCTAAAGTCTGCATGATCAAACCCTATCTTCCCTAATATTTGAATCTCGCTACACTTTTCATCTTGTGGCTGACGGAGAAGATTTCTCTAAATCCCGATTTTAAAGTATGGTGTTTGTTTTAAATTTTATCTCTCTTTTAAGTGAAAACAATCTCTCAGTAGTGAACTGAATGAAATGGGGTTGGGAGGGAATTGCTGGGTTGCAAGCAGTGCTGTGTGACATCTGATGGATGCTGATTCTTCATCCCCAAAGTGCTTCCGAGCAGGTGAAGGCTGCTGATTTCTGCAGCAGCTTAAACAGAGATTGAAATGACTTCCATGATGGGGAAGCAGGTTTTTTTCCCCCATAGCAGGTGCAGGCTCAGTCCACAGTGATTTCTCAGTTATACTCTAACTTTGCAGTTTAAAAAATTTAATGTCAGTGCCCAGCCAGGCAAAACCTAACTCCCTAACATTTCTGTTTTTCACGGAAGGCTAAGGCTTTATCCCCAGGCAAAGTCTCCTCTCTGGGATGGCTGCTGTAAATCATCTGGGCCCTGGCAAAAGCCAGACTTGCTAGCTCATTTTACTTAATTTGTGATGCTGGCAAGATTTGTGCTGCAGCCCAGGGCTCTTGACTCGACTCTCCTAAATCAGAGCATTGACACATTACAGTAGAGAAACACCAGCACAGAAAACCTGAAAATAAACTCCTTGAAAAGAGGTATTTCTGCCTTACAGAGCTTTAAACGGTGTTAGTGGAACGTTTCAAGTTTCTCGGTGTTTGCTTCTTTAAAACCACCTGCTCATTAAGAAGTTGGGTTGTAGCCACTGTCCTAATAAATGTTTTTTACTACATATTTCTTGTGAGAATCTTGGGCCACTTGATATCTTTCCTCAGAAACCCTGCTAGACAAAATGTCATGAGTTTTCGCAGGTGGGTAAACAGAGATGTGGGGGTAAAGTGAAGTGAGGTTGTCTGGCAGGAATGGTAACCAGCATAGGTGAAATGATGTAATTACTACAAATACAAATGTGTCAGGTTAATGCCTGTGTAGATGTTCTTATTCCGGACTAAGAATCCTTTTTCCTGCTTGGGTAATTCCATTTTGAAAGTGAGGAAGTGTATCCAAGAGGATAAAGTGCTTGGCTGTGGTTCGGGAGATCAGAGGTTCTCTTCTTAAACCTGTTGTGGATTTGCTGGGAGATCTCAAGTGAATTTTCTCCTTTCTCTGCACCATAACATCACGTGTGGGCCTGAAGATGGTGTGTAGGGAAAAGAAAATAATTGCTATTAAACAAAAAAAAACAGAGCAATCACACAGGTGGTGTCCACACTGGCTTGAACCAGTTGGTGCCTGATGTCCACACTGTGCAGGTTTCAGGTTTATCTTGTTTTCACAAGCTGTTTTTTTGTCTCACAGCCCAAAACCTTACTTGCTCTGGAGCACATTAGGTGTATCCCTCTTTCATCTTGGCTTCACTACTGCAAGAAGGCAGCACATGCACTCCAGGGTTGGTGCATGATGCAAAGAAAACAAGAGGAAGGGGATGGGGTGGGGAAATGCATTTCAAAGGCATGTTCCTGATCCAAACCAACACACACACACACGATCCTGGGGTGTTCCCATACAGTCATAACAGATAATGTCCATGTGCAGCAGCTCTTAAGATGGTATCAGAGACAGAACCTGGCAGGTTGAATAGGGCTTTTAGTCCTCTGCTTCAACCTTCAGACTGTGGTGCTTCAGGAAAAACAAACCAGGTTCAGGAAGACATTTTCTTAGTGGTTAATCTACAATCAAAACTGTGAGATGTATAGTCAAGACAGACAATTCTGGTTAATTTTACTTTGATGATTTGCAGTCCACTGCGTTACAGCAAAAAATGTGTCAGCGTCTCTCCCTTCATTTAAAAAGGAATGAGGAGGTAATCATGGCCTTTTTGGGTAGAAGTGACACTTTGGACCTGCTCCATGAGCTCTGCCACCATTGGTGAGCTCTACCTGTGTTCGTGGGTTTGATGTTACACTGCCATGAGGGCACCTGACAGTTCCAGTGGTGGCTGATGTGAGACAGGAGATGCCACATGTTCCTTCCAGGCAGACCAGTAAGAAGCTCTTAGGTGGCCATTTATCTCTTATGGGCTGAGATGCACGTGAACATTTGCTCTGATGCTTGTTTGTCTCTGTAAAACACATTTTAATTATCCTAATGCTTTTTAAATTTATTTTTTTCCAGAAGAGGAAGAGGAACAGGTGCCTACCGATGGAGGTACCTCTGCAGAGGCCATGCAGGTCCCCCTGGAGGAAGAAGGAGATATGGAAGAGGATGAGGCAATTAATGATGAGAACTACTTGAGCAAGGGACCGTTAGAAAGTCCTGATGCCGAGGAATTCCCGCCTGTGAAACGGCCAAAACTATCTGTTTCCAAAGGGGACACCTTGGATGTAACTCTGGAACCACGTGAGCCTCTTAGCTCAATAAATACTCAAAAAGTACCACCAATGCTCTCTCCAGTTCATGCTCAGGACAGTACAGACTTAACCCCTCCTTCACCAGAACCACCAATGTTGGCTCCCATTGCAAAATCCCAAGTGCCAACCCCCAAAACTTTAGAGGCAAAGCCGTTTGTACCCAAAACAAAGTCCAAAACAAGTTCTCCAGGACAGAAGACAAAATCACCTAAAACTACACCCTCACCAGTGGTAGCTGGAAGCCCCATACGTTCACCAAAAACTGGATCCAAAGAAAAGAAGTCACCAGGACGCGCCAAGAGCCCAAAAAGTCCTAAAAGTCCAAAGGTTCCTGCTCATGTTCCACAGCCGCCTGTGAAGCCTGAAATACCAAGCAGAACCCCTCTGGCTACATTGAGTGACAAGATAGGAAAGGAAAACATTCAAGTAAAACAAGTACAGACACCACCTGAGCCTGCCCCCAAGCCAAATATTGACAACCAGGTGAAGAAAGCACCAGTAATGGACAAGACCATTGACGATTCCATCGATGCTGTGATTGCTCGCGCGTGTGCGGAACGAGAACCGGATCCCTTCGAGTTTTCCTCTGGCTCCGAGTCAGAAGGGGAAATTTTTACCAGTCCTAAAAGACTCTCTATTTCAGAGACTACAACTCCTAAACCTTCTGTTTCTGCCAATAGTGCAAATAAGGCAGGAGCAACTCCAATACCTGCCTCAGGTGGGACTTCAAGTTCAGACATTTCATGGACAATGGATGACTCAATTGATGAGGTCATTCGGAAGGCAAATATGGGGACACCTTCTAATCCACCCACCAACTTCACTTATTTCTCCTCTCCTTCTGCATCACCACCAACTCCAGAACCTCTTCTCAAAGTCTACGAGGAGAAAACCAAGTTGGCTTCATCGACAGAAGTGAAAAAGAAATTGAAAAAGGAGCTGAAAACAAAAATGAAGAAGAAAGAAAAACAAAAGGAAAAAGACAAAGAGAAGAACAAGGAGAAAAATAAGGAGAAGGAAAAGAACAAGGAGAAGGATAAAGACAAGGAAGGAAACAAGGAAGCAAAGTTTCAGTGGAAGGAACTTCTCAAAGAGGATGATCTTGATCCCTATAAATTCAAACTAAAGGACTTTGAGGATGCTGACACAAAAGTAAAGTTGAAAGATGGCAATACCAAGAAAGAGAGAGAGAAACATAAAGATAAAAAGAAAGAGAAGGAGAAAGGCAAAAAAGACAAGGATAAAAAAGACAAAGAAAAACTCAAAGATAAGGGTAAGGAAGATAAGATAAAGGTGCCATCAGCACCTCTTGTGTTACCTCCCAAAGAAATGTCTGTGCCCTTGTTCAGCACACCGTCTGCCATGAGGCTTCCCAGCATGTTACCTTCCTTGTCTCCAATGCTTCCTGAAAAACTGTTCGAGGACAAAGAGAAACCAAAAGAGAAGAAGAAAGACAAAAAAGAGAAGAAGAAAAAGAAAGAAAGGGAGAAGGACAAAGAAAAGGAAAAGAAGGAGAAGGAAAAGGAGAGGAAAGAAAGAGAAAAGAAAGAGAAAGAAAAGGAGAAACACAAACACGAAAAGGTAAGCTGGTTGGATGAGTTGAGATGGCACACTTGCTTGGAAACTACACATGGATTCCTTTGCTTGCTGCTGAGGCTTGTCCAAGGGCTTTGAGGAGAAGTGGGATTACAGGTTTGGCCTCTTTTAAAAATAATAGCTCCAAGGAAGATGTCCGCCAAGAGTTTCAGGGATTGTCCCACCTCTTTGGAAAACAACACAGTAGAATTTGGATTCTGTGCATTTGAAATGTGAGATTGTCCTTCTGGTTTTCCTCAGCTCACTTTTCACCTGGAAAAGCTGGGGCTCAGACTCAACAACAACACACACACACACAACAAAGGGATGCGGTGCTGGGGTGCAGAAATTATGTTCTGTGGGCTTCCACTAGTAGGGCCAGCAACCCTGAACCTTTCGTATAAACTTTAAATTTCATTCCTGAAAAGTCCTTTTTCAAAGCCTGGAAATTCCCAGGTGGTCAGAAATGAGGAGCAGACTGCCTTCAAGTAGATGAGTTCCCGACTTATCTCAGATGCTCAGAAGAGCTGCTGAGTCTCCTCTTAGCCAGTCTGCCCCCTTGTTGCTCCAGTTTGTTTGAAGTAAGGAAACTGTTTTCAAATTGTGGTCTAAATGTTCAAATGTCACCTTTCGTTTCGAGCCTTGTGCTTGAGAGAGAGAAGGGGAGAGCTAATTTTCAAGGGATTTGAGATCCTTCCAGTCCTGTAACTCTTTACTGATTTACATCAGCCAAAGATAATTTCTTCTTTCCAATATCACCTAATCTTGAGAATATATTTAATATTTAAGAAATGAAACCAGCATATTTGCATGTTATCAGATTTGAAATCCCATTAGAAGCAGCTCCCCTAATTCAGGATTTGCTCTAATTTTTTGTCACTTCACCTTACAATACGTATTAAATTGTTAATATTGAAAAGAAAGAAGAAAAGAAAGAGATTGTCTTCATATGTGATAACCTTGGGTGCAGGATTTCCTAAATCTCCATCCTGAGCATTAAGAAACAGTGTGTAGGTTCTGGTTTCACCAAGATGCTCTTTACATCTTGTTTTGAGTGTGATTCTTGGTTTGTACAATCTCAGATTAGGGACATTCCCCACTCTTCTTTTTTTGCCACTGTTATGTTTCCTGCTGGACTTGCAACAAAGTGCTGATTTCAAAACTTCATGTATTTTTTGAGTTGACTGATGGTTTTTTCCATGCAGAATCTGGGTGATCTGGAGAACGTTTGGGAGCTGTGGATGTGCTGGTGATTGACAGGGTGGCAGCCTGGTTGTCCATGATAATTTAATGTCTGGTTTTAGACTGCCCCATCACTTTCACAGATTCCCCATTTTGTCTGTCTGTCACTCGTCACTGAGAGGTTTTGTCAGTATTTCATTGAGAATTTCTGCAGAGATTTCTTTTTAAGTAAGATATGGGTGAATATGAAGTAGAGGCAATGAGTTTCTTGTTTGCCATGAATTCAGTTTTGCATTTCTTCTGCAATTCTCTGTATCTAGTTTGCTTTAGAGCAATATAGCAGATACATGAACAAATACAAACTGGTAAAGCTTCGGTATAGATTGAACATATATATATATGTAGGGAAAAGGAGTTCAACACTAATAAAAACTTGGGCAAATTAAATTGACAAAGCTGCCATTACCCTGGCAAAAAGTCCCTGTCAAAAGATAAACTTTAAAGCTAGAATGCATGAAAGAGTCCCCAGATAGAATTAAAATTTAAACTGATTCCTGAGAGATAAGCTTTTTTTAAATCCACCTCTTTGCTGCAAGTCAGGATTTTAAAAATAAATTTCCCCTTTAAATCTCTTGAGCGATTTTCATTTTTTGCAAGGCCGCACTGCTGGTGTCCTGGAAAAATGGAGAGTTAGAGCTTTATCAGTTGGTGCCCTGAGGTATGTGGCAAAGAAGCTAAATCCTTGAAGATTAGCAAAAAAAATGCAGCACATGGCAATAAGGGGCTTATATGACTACTAGTATTAGTTCAGGTGAAAGAAGTATTGCTTATACATAAAACTGGACAAATCCACTGACAATGTATTTTTAGTTAGCTACAAAGGAGTCTTATATTGCTGGACTTTACCTCTTTGGTGATTTGGGAAGCTTAGTAATCCACTGTAAATGCTCTTCTGCTGGCCCCAATTCCCAGTATTACTCCAGAATGCTGCTCTTTCGTTTTAACCCCTAAAAGTACATGTTTCCTTAATTTAGCTTTTAGATCACACAATGACTTATTTAGCCAGCAGTTGTGCTACAAGAGCAAATGATCAAGTTACAGCTGGGACGTTTAATCTTCCGCGGTCTGTCCACTCCAGAGGCATAAGCACAACCTGGAAGAGGAGTTTGTGGGCTCACTGCAGTCCCAGCTCGTGATGGCCAGTAGAAAATATCCCATTCCTATTTCTAATGTAGCTACACTTAAACAAAAGAGTGACTCAACTGTAATGTTCCCATTTTTGAGTCTTGGTGTAATTATTTACCTAAGTGTGCATCCCATCTTGCTGGGGAGTTGAAGCTTTTTATCAAGTTTTTGTGCCCTGAGCTGCTGAAAGACACAGAACAGCAAAGAGAACTCTGGAAAAATGGCAGAAAGCAGAAGCTGAAGGTGTCATACTGGGAGTGTTTGGTGGTGCCACGAGGAAGAGCAGCTTTGGCACAGGGCTTGCCTGCAGCTCCGTGCTCCGCAGGAGTGTTGAGAGCTGCCCTCGGAGCCAGAAAGGGAGACAGTGAGCTGGGGCACTGCTTTTCATGCTCTACCAAATTAAAAGCAAACAGTTGGAGCAGTTACACCCCACTTGTACTCCAGAGATTACCTGGTGTGCTGGAGGAGTGACTGAGCAGCTGCTGACCCAGTTTCAGCAAACCTTAATATGCTGAGCTGGAAACTAAAGTAGTTGAGGAACTGCTTCATGAGAAATGGAGACTTCCTTGCATCAGGGCAGGGCTTGCCAGAGCTGCCCCAAAGTCAGCTGCCCTCACTTCCAAATCAAAAGCCAAAAC
This sequence comes from Pachyramphus minor, assembly GCA_013397135.1. Taxonomy (NCBI): domain Eukaryota; kingdom Metazoa; phylum Chordata; class Aves; order Passeriformes; family Tyrannidae; genus Pachyramphus; species Pachyramphus minor. The sequence continues at coordinate 91,256 of VYXB01001561.1, read as the reverse complement.
TAAGTGTAGAGGAAGACTAAGCTCTGCAGGATATAACTGTGGATGCTCCTTAATTTTCTCTCTGCTCCAGTCATGCAAACCCTAGACACAAACTCACGTAGTAGAAAGATGCTTCCTCTATGCAGAAAAGGATAAGATTTAGAATTGTGGTGAAGCCCTGTTTTCCGCTCCCAGCAGATTGTGATGTTGGTATCTGAGCATAAAGAAGTGGTTTCTGTGCTTTTCTTCTGCCACATGAGCCCACACAACCATTGTTTATAACATCTTGGTGGTATATAAAAAACAGTACCAAGGACCTTTATAGATGGTGTGGGTGTCTCTCTGTGTTATGTTCTGGAAGCTGAAGCAGCAGTGCCTGTCTTAGGAAGTTCTATATTCCAAGCAGGCACTACAGAAGGAGAAGAAACCTGCAGGAAAAGAGGTAAGATAGTCTGCACAAAGCTGTGTGCCTAAGCCTCCAGTACCCAGGGGTCAGTTCCCTGTCTCTTTGGAGTGGACAATGCTACAGGTTAAAGAAAGCTGGGAAAGCAGAGACGAGACTCACCTATGGAGGGTGGCAGTGAAATTGTTGCAGGCATTAGAAGCTTCAGAGTAAAAAAGGTCTTGCAACACTCCAGGCGAATGATGTAACAAAAAAATTGTGCTACATAAACAGAGGAGTGGAGAGGGGCCTGTGAAGTTGGCTAATCCATATCCATGGAGAGTTTTATTGGAGAGCATGGTTAACTGAATCAAAGCAGGACCACTCAGGCTGCAGCCCTTCTCCCTCTGGTCAGGCATCTCCTAGGGAGCAGCTCCGTTTCTTTGGGCAAGGTGCATGGCACGGGACTTTGTCATTGCCTTCATCAATGTAAGCCCCAGTTGAGCCCTCCCACTCTGGCCTGCTTTCTGTACCTTGAATTGATTGTTTCACCTTCCCTTTCTTTATGAAACCAGAGATTTCCTCATGTTTCCGTTCAATGATTGAATGGTAGTTTTTTTCTGAGTTCCTGGACCAGGTTCAGCTAAGTGGTTATTTTGTCAAATATGATGACACATATGCTCGAAACAGTATCAGTCTCTTTTGATTTATATATATATATATAAAATATATAATATGTAATTATATATGTATATAATGTATGTACACTTGTCTTACATAGATATAAGTTGGGAAACCTATTTATGGAGGATCATTACAGTGTCCACACAGGCTTTGCAAAGCAGTAGCTCAGTGGGTGTTTGTAATTTTGGCACATACTGGTTCCAGGAGTTCAAGGACATATTCAAGTGGCTGAACTCCACCAGATACTGAGGTTGGAAACCAAGCCATTCGAAAAATAGTCATTAAAACACTTGGCCTAATTGCATTAAAAGGCAGTGGTTGTTATCCCCGTGTGGATAAACACTTTCTTAAAGTATTCAGTGTTGGTGCATGGGGTTTATTTGCTTCCTCTGTGTCTCCTTTTGATTCATGAAGGTCACGGTACATTTATGTGATGAACCTGGGAAATAATGGAATTTAAATCTCAGAAAAAAATTACAAACACTGGTGGGTACCAGTGTTGACTTGACAAAGCTTGAGTGCTAAGGAAAAAGCATTTCACATCATTGTTTAGAAACATATGAGGAGGTTCTGTGTCTCTAGAAAAGTTCTAGATCAGGAAGACTTGTTAAGTAAGTGTATAAGCAGGTGCTAATGCAGCTAAATTTCATGTTGATTTTTTAGTTTAGAATTTTTATTTGTGATTTGCTGTGTTGGGGACTCCCAACAAACTAAGACCATCCATGCCACAGCACTAAGAGCGAGAGAGCAGTATGTCATAGTTTTGTCTCATTAAGCTGATATACTCTGTTTGGTTAACTCCATCAGTGCTTTCATGTAATTAATATATTTTGGGAGCCTGCTTGCAGTCTTTGATTGATGATTGTGTTCCCTTGTACAGATAAAAGTGGAACCAGTTGTTCCGGCTCCATCACCGGTTATTCCTCGGCTGACATTAAGAGTGGGAGCAGGCCAAGACAAGATGTAAGTACAAATAAATCCATCTGTGAGGTGTGTGCTTACCACAGTTCATCCTCTGTCACTTATGGGAGCTCTTATTTTCAGTGGGAAATGCTTAAAAATTAGTGGCAAAGTATACTGTCCAAGTGGGACCCATGATCTTCCATCCATCCCATCCACGTCTTTCTAGGGCATGGATTACAAGACTCCATCTAGACTTGTATGATGCCTCCAGTGACATGTAGTGAGGTTTCTGTAATGGATGGTTATCCCTCATGTAACCTACAGCTGAGTTTCACAACACTCTTCAGCCAACAGTTGCTTTCTGCTTTAAGGAATAACAGTTGGAATTCCTTTATCCGCGTCTGTTTTGTTATAACTGTTGATGATTATTCATGAGTGTACCTAACGCATTTCAAGTGTTGATTCATTAGCTCCCTAATTATTGGGTGCTGTTGTACAAATAATAGTTACTTTGTACTGGAGGAGTGTAAATAGGATGATCCCTATCCTGAGATCATCCAGCATAAACAGGTGGCTGGAGAGGGTGGGAAACCGTGCGTCACCGGGCTTCTTAGGCTGGTCCTGTGTTGTATGTGAAGGGTTTCTTTTAGTCAGGTTTTTCATGTTGATTTAATGGTGCAGAGCACACTTTCATGTCTGATGGTAAACATGAGCACCAAACTGATCTCTCCATTCCTCATATTAAGGATTGCTAATGTGGTTTCTCTTATAGGGCCATTATGAGCTGCATCTCCAAATCATTTTTCCACTTTATGAAGTTAAATGGCATTTTTGTGATTATTCTCTTTTTCTCTGCTGTCCTACTCATCCCCATTAGGTAACTGTGGCTTTTACTGGTTTGAGGCTGCTAAGAGACTTTAGTCTTTCCTTGGTTTCTACAGGACACCCACACCCCAAATATCAGGACTTTATCCTGTCTTCCACCATTTTTGCTTTCTTCCTTTCACAATATTTGAGTGTGGTCTAAAATTTCTGTGCCTCAGGTTGCTGTACAAAGCTCTGGCTTTCTCAGACCTATTGTCTGTCCTGCTGTACATGATTTGAATGTGCATGGCTGGACAGACAGGGCCTTTAAAGCCTACAAACCCGTTTTCCTCCTTGAGAAGCTATGGATACTTTTACATTCTGCTTTTTCAAGGACTGTACAGTATTTATTTATATGGGGAAAATTAACTCGCATTTTCAATGCAGAACTTCTAAATCAAAGTTCTGAGGCCATATTTACCACCAAAGAGTTGACTTTGCTTCCCATCTTGTCTCACCCCAGACTTTCTCATACCCACACACATTCTCACTTCTGACTCCATCTGTTTTCTACAAATCATGTGGGTACATCAGCAGCAGCTCTGCCAGCCAGTAGTGGGTAAGAGATGCTGATACCTTGTTTCATGGCCTTTTGGGAAACTCCCTTCTATTCCAAATTCCTTTTTTGGATCTTTAGTGGCACCTCGGTCCCTATCTGAGGACCTCGGGTGTTGTGTTGCTTAGCAAAACACAGCCTAAAATTTAAACCCAGATTTCAATGTGGGTGGTACAAAAGCTGATTTAGCTCAAAGTTTCTAGACAAATTAGAGGAGAATTAAACACAAAGCTGAGATCTTCAGGGGCACAAGATTCCTGGAGACAGCTGGTAGCAAATGCTAGAAAGTGGTTGTGCTGCAGCTCTCAGCATAGAAGGGAAACTTCATCTTCTCCACATGACACTTGGCCTTGAGGTTGGTTTAGGCTGTGTAACACCAAACAAGTTTTGAGTAATTAGTATTCCACGTCTACTTGCTTACTGTTTTCCCTTTTCTACCTTAAATATCTCCTCATTGCCCACCATACTGGTACCCAGAAGTTGTCCTGATGTAATGTGAGTTGGAACTAGATGATCTTTAAGATCTCCTCCAACCCAAACCATTTTATGATTCTAGCGGCTGCATCAACCTTTTGCACCTTCTGGCTAGTGTCAAACTAGGACTTCCAGATCTTTGTAGTAGCTTTTAGGATTTCTCATAGTTTTCCAAGGCAAAATCCAGGAAGAAATTTGCAGTTACACAAGTAAAAACAGTTTGTTCACGTGGCTCTGGGAAGTGGTTTGTGCTGTGTGTCAATACAGTGTCTAACGTGACAGGGCTCACAGTGGAGCTGTCCTGCTTTAAGTAATACTTGTGCTTTCCTCCTCAACAATTAATATACAGCCTGAACTCAGAGCATCTTTTAATTTTCACGTGTTGTGATCATTGTGGAAAGGACTGGTGTGGCTCTGAGACAAAGCATTTAGACAGCTGTGCTTGTAGCTTGGACCTCTGAAGTAATGCCAGAAGTCTCTGCAGCCTCTATTTAAATTTATTAGTTTCAAAGACCATAGGATCATCATTCTCTTAAGTAACTCTTAACAGGAAGAAAGAAAAGGTTTTTGGTGTGTTATGGTAAGGGAAAGTTAGACTTACATTTCATCTGTGTTGGTAATGAAGTGTTGAATATCTGGTAATTATCATATAGAAATATTGTGTTTCACTTAGCCTGTCTCTGGAGTTTACTGGCTTGGAATTGTTTGAGGATCCCATGAATCACCATGGAAAGGTATAAGGAAAGTTTTTGGGGATTCATAGGATTTGGTGAGTAGAAACTAGATGGAGAAATTAGCTATTTCAGTTATTTCAATTTCTTCTGTTAAAGAGCCATTTGGAGGCGTTTGGAAGTACTTAATTACATGTTCAATTGGAAGTTGGTTGGTTCGGAGGAACTTCATATAAAACATTGTCTTTAGTAGAAGTACTTACAGATCTTGGTGAGGTCACAGAGGCTTTCAAGTGTCTGAAGAAGAAGTGTCAGACTGGTGGTGCATGGAATGGAGATTCATGTCACACCACAAACAACACAACAGCAACAGAAGTTGACTAAATAACACAGCACTGGTGAGGAAAATGCCTTTGCAGTGTAGTGAGCTGTTGGGGCTGTTCAACATGGAGAAGAAAAGATTCCAGAGTGACCTTAGAACACCTTCCAGTGCCTAAAGGGGCTGCAAGAGAGCTGGAGAGGGACTTTGGACAAGGGCCTGGAGTGACAGGACAAGGGAGAGTGTCTTCCAACTGACAGAGAGCATGGATAGATTAAATCTTGGGAAGAAATTCTTTACTGTTGTGAGGGTGTTGAGACACTGGCACAGATTGCCCAGAGACGTTATGGATGCCTCATCCCTGGAATTGTTCAAGGCCAAGTTGGATGGGGTTGGAGCAATCTGGTCTTGGGGAAGGTACCCCTGCCCATGGAAGGGGTTTGGAACTGGGTGGGCTTTAAGGTTCCTTCCAACCCAAACCATTCTGTGATTCTATAATTTCACTTCTTGGCTGCTCTGCTTGGACCAATATACAAAGCAGTGATGGCAGTGGCAGAGAAGTGTCTTTCTTTCTTGTTTCTGAACACAAAGTACTAAAATACATATTTCTTCTAGATTCAAAGTGTTACCTGCATTTGAGCTTGTCTGGAGTGCAAATGTTCTTACAACACACATCAGTTAAAAGAAACAGCTACTAATAATGTTGGGTTAATAGACATGAAAATGTACTATTGCTGGAGGATGGATAAACCAATATTGGAAAAACTGTTCTGCTTTAGAATTTTTTTGCAAGTGTTTTAACTGCATAGTAAAACAAGAAGAAAGTAGATTATTATCAAAGCATTTCCATCTTAGTTGTAAACAATTACAGCAATACTTGCATGGATGCCACATTAGAAGAAATTTACTGGATTCCATTCTAATGCAATTAGAGCTAATTTTGTTCTTTAAATGAATAAAAGGTCAGCTAGTAAATCTAGTTTATCTCAAGTCCAGGCTTCAATAAATTGTTTTATTTAATTTGTTGTAAAAGATCTTATCCTTAATGGGCCTTGCTCTTATTGGTTTGCTAGGGTTCTAAAATATTTATGACCACCTTTTTAGATATGATTTGAGTGATATGTCGGAAGGGTTTTTCACTGGGGTTTTTTTTTGCCATTCCAGTGTTATCAAGGTAGATTGCTAACTGAGTTAGTATAGGAAGGAACTAGAGATGCTATCTTTTTTTCAAAACAGAACAAACAAAATAAAAAACACAGCTAGTATAGACTTTTGAATTTAAAATGAACTGCAAACAATGAGTAAAATTTAATACATTTATTCAATTGCATCGTGGTTTCTTTTTGTCCAGTTATTTTTCGTAAGCACTATCATTTTTCACATAAGTTTTTTTAAATCATACCTATTGATGAGGTGTTGACATTCCACCTACTATTACAGCTGACCAAAGACAGCCAAAGTTCAGGCCGTGATTTTTGGTACTTTAGATAAATTTATTCTACACTTAAATACATTTAAAAAAAAAAAAAATGGCTGCTGACACTAATGCGAGACCACAAAGCAGAGTGCTACTCACTGGGGCTGTTTCAGTGTTTCTGTGCCTTAAAAGCAGGAAATAAGGGGATTTTTTGTGAAATCGGGTCTCCAGATTTACCTTAAAATTTCAGACTTTTGCTCCAGACTCGTATCATAGCTTTGCCATCAGCAGGAAACCTGGAAATCAGACATGAGAGGGGGAAAGACAGGTGTTTGTTAAGTGTTTAATTTGTAAACCTGACCTGCTGCTCTAATGAAGTTACCCCTTGTCTCCTATATTTTTAAATGAGCAGATATGTGACTTTCTCCAAAAGCAAATCAACAGTGACTTTTTCCAAAAACAAATCACACACATACTCAGATATCTATGGGTATATGCCTATAAAAATGTATATTAAATAACCTGTGGATTGTAAAATAAAATCCCAAAAGGATTAAGGGATAGAAAAAAATTTGTTATCCAGATATTTAATTGATTCCACTAAAGCTTTTTACTGCTTGGGTAGAATAATATCAGTCCAAGGCCAACTTATTTTCATGTGATACCCCCATGACAAAAGCCACCAGCACAGACAGCTGATAACCTCTGTGGGGAATCCCAAAACCAAGGGGCAAGGTAGAGAAATTATTCTGTGACCATAGATGTGACCTCTCTGTGTAATATCAGGGACCCAGAAGCATATGTTTGGGACTAAGAGGACAGGGGGACCTGGTTTATTACAGCAAGTTTCTTGATTTTCCATCTAAACCAAAGATCTAAACAATAAGGTGCTCATAGCACATTATTTCTGTAAGTTGTCAAAATAGCCTGTGTCCGAAAAAATGGAAGCCTGGAAGGAAATGCAGCTGGAGGACATCTCACTGAAGCTGTAATGCTGCCTGAAGCACAGATGGACATGGTTTGTGTCACAGAACAACAGAATCACATAATGGCTTGGGTTGAAAGGGTCCATAAAGACCTTCTTGTTCCATCCCCTGCCATGGGCAGGGACACCTTCCACTATCCCAGGTTGCTCCAAGCCCTGTCCAACCTGGGCTTAGACACTTCCAGGGATGGGACAGCCACAGTGCCTCTGGGCAAACTGTACCAGTGTCTCACCACCCTCACAGGAAAGAATTTCTTCCCCATATCCAACCTCACCCTGCCCTCTTTCAGTGCTGTTTGCTCAAGAATTTGTTATTTTAAGCACAGCACAGTTGGGCAACGGAATTGCAGTAAAACTGTTCTTCATATTTTTTGAAATGCTGTAAAATTTTATTATCTAACCTGCAGAATGCAGAGAGCCACCAAGTTGTGTCACAGGGTAATGTTCTCCAAAAAACAGATGCCTTAATGATGGATCGTCTGTTTGCAACAAGCTTAATTTACCAAAAAGTTGAGTTGCAAACTCTCCAGAGATTGAATTTTCATGGGAAAATTACACACACATATAACACAATCAGACTTCAAAAAGGTCATGGCACCAAGGGTGGCAAGAAGAAGAAGAAGGAGGAATTAGCAAATACACTGATATACTTTTTATTGACGTGGTTGAAGACAATAAATTAGGCAGGGACCTTTTTCTTGTTCCCCAAAGCCCACTGGGGATCTGTAGATGCAACTGTAATGTGAATATGTACTTTTTTTAAAAACTGCTCAAACTCTGTGTGAGTTGTGGAGAAAAGTTGGATATCCACGACTTTGCTGCTAGTTTTAATTAAACTAGAATTCTGCCATGTGTAGTTTCCAAGAATGCATCTGATTTTTAGAGTGTCATCTTTGGTGGGTATTCAGGAGGTTTAATTTTTAATAGGGTTGTTCTCCTGCTGGTAAATCAGAGAGTGTGAAGAAACTTCTGAGCTTTGAGTGCTATTAAGTGCTAGTCAGACTTTGACAATTTAGATTCCTGTCTTCACAGTGTTTGCCCACAACAGCTGAATAATGGGGTTCATTAGGCTCCCTGTGCTGGCACATCCAAATTGTTTGCCTCCAGCCTTGGCTCCCTGCGTGTGGCTGGGGAGGGAAGGATTGGCTTTTTATTGACTTGTCAAGCCCCAGGTTTGCATTACCAGCCAAGTAGCTCGTGACCCATTCCATTTATTTCACTGTTTTGTGGTGGGGAAACAGGTAAAGGAATCCTGCTGGAAGCCCCTCCCTCCACACGTTTCCATGAATGAGGGCAGTGTTTGGAGCAGTTAAGGCACCGTGACCAAATCCTTGGAAAGACGTAATGCAAGCACAGCATGGGGCCATTGTGGGACACAGCTGTGGGTGGTGTGTGTTACCCTGCTTATTCAACAGAATGCTCTGGAGGAGGACTTATTGTGGAATTAAAAGAGGAGGGAGGGGGGGAAAAAGTGATACTTCGGGGAGAAAAATGAAGGAGGGTAAACCGCTGTTTGGGAGAATTAAACAGTGGGGTCGGGGCAGTGGAAGTCTGTGTTTATTGCTGTGCTAATGGGCTTCCCAGTTATTTCAGCAGAGAAGGGCCGTGTTAACCGTGTGTTGACAGAGCTAATGCCCTGGGTGTCAATCCAGGTTTCGTTGTAAAAGAACGTGTAATGGTGAAATCATTTTTGATATGATCGACAGACCACCTAAGTGAGGAGGCAGGGTAATGAAAAATGATCTTGCTCCTCTCCAAGGTGTGCTGAAGGAATTCCAGTGATCTTTACAGCTTTCATCAATCTTTGTGTGTGTATTTATAGACATACCAGCATTTTTCTGTTTTGTAGTCTTTTAAATTATAGGAGCTGGAGGACTGATTTTCGATGCCTTTTTAAGTGCTGAATGTATTTTAATGAAGATACTGTCTCGGGTATGATTCATATCCCTTTCCCAATTGTTCTTTTTTAATGTAACATATTGTCCCAAATCCTGCAGTAAAATCCCCGTGTGTGGTCCTGTATCCATCCAAAAGGTTCTTTCACTTGGTGGAGGTTCCCCAGCCTCTCCCTTGCTGCTTTTACACAAAAAAAAAAGGTGAAGAATACCATATCCCTTTTACCAAACCAAGTAAATGATCATTTTTATTTATATTTCTAGAGGTGATTTAGCAGAGCTTTTTCTTCATTGCATGTGAATTAAATTTACAACTTCAGATGTAGTCCTTAACTCTTTTCTTCCCCTCTTTTTTTTTTTTCTTAATTACTGAAGCCATCCCAACTAATTATTCATCCTGTTTATGGTAGGTGGTAGGCTGTGGCAAATTATTTTCATTTTGCTGCTGGCCACATTGGATGATGACTCCAAAAGTAAATCCATAGAAAGGCTTGAGTCATTAGAAAACAAAACAACATACTGTGAGATTCTTTGATTTTGCTGCGTGTTGCTCAAGAGTAAAAAAAAAAATAAAAAAGTATTCTACATACCACAATTAAAAAAAAAATTACTTCAGGCAGGTTTAGACACATGAGGGAATTGCTTGTGTAAATGGCCATGAGCAGCTGCCCTTCTGAAGCACAACAGGAACTGATCAAATATGTGTGAAAGATTAGAAAGGCAGATGGGTATTTGTTTAAAAAATAGACTTTCCATAGAAGAGGACTGCAAGAGAAAGGTGCTGATTTGTTTGTCTCTTTGACAGAGGTACTTCTTTTTATTCATTCTTTTGTTGAAGTTTTTCAACAAAAGTGAGGAACCTCTATAGACCCAAGGATTTGTGTTATAGTTCCTGGCAACTGGGTGTGGAAAAGAAGACCATAAAGAAGTAGCCACAAAAGAACAGATGGTCCTACCCGAATTTAGCAATGACCTTTACCTGTACAGAGTTTCCAAGTTCAGGACTGACCATCTTCCTTGGTTCTTTCGAAAACATGTCTCAGTAACAAGCTGAAAATTCCAGCTTGAGAGATTTTCTAATCCTATGCTGGCATAATTTCCTGGTGATTAGTAAAATTCATATTCTACACCAGTTCCCTTCAGAGAGAGTAGATGTGGGTTTATGGGCAAGCTTCTGGAAAGTGCATCCCATAAGAGTTCCCAGAACAAATGACAATAAAGGGCAGTTTGCAGGGAACACATAAGAGAAAGTTTGCAAAGAGCACATTGACATAAACATGTTTTACCAGCTTCTGGTTTTGCTGCTGAGAGCTCAGCAGAAGTGGATGATGCCAGGTGGTTTTCACATTGAAGATGTTTGTTATTGATGATAAGAGAAGGAAAAAAAAAAAGAGATGAAAGATACCAAGACGCCACGCTACCAGCTCAGTTTTGTTTTGTCAGACTGGCAGTGAACCATCCAGAGATGTAAGTCCAGAATGGTGAGAAAGAATGGGAGGGAGATGGAGGAGTCATCGACAGAAAGGTGCTTGTGGTTGTTGGGAGAAATACTCTGGTGTAACAGATACAGAGGGTGGAGGCCAAGGGCAGAACTCTGTTTCACTTAAAGTAATGGGAAAATAAACAGTATAAAACCTGCAATTCAATTTCAAGAGTGCAAATGTCCATAAACCAAAAGAGATGGCTCGAATGTCAGCTCAACTGAAGACCTAATGGATTGAAAAGTGGTGTTTTCTGCCTGTGGGAATGGGGCACTTGTAGCAAAATGACTGCAGAGTGAACTGTATGAATAACTCCTTCCAAAGGAATGTTGGGAATAAGCATCATATCTCTAGGAGAGAAGGACTGTTAGCGAAGAATTTAATGTGTCCAAGACAGAAAACTGTGGAGGTGAAGTCAAAGCGAATGAACTGTTGTGAAGGACATTGAGCAAACAAGAAAAGAAGGAAAGAAGGACCCAGGAATAAAGGCAGGGAGAAGATCACCATTCTTTTGGAAGGAGTTATTCATACAGGATACAACTGGTTTGGTCTAATAATTTCATTTAACATTTTGTCAGAGAAGAAGGTAGAAGACTGATGCTTTTGAGCAAACGTAAGGTTACAGGACCATTTCAGGACAAATGAGGATCTGCTGATTGTCTGGAAAGAACTGGATCCCCTTGAATGGAAGGGAAAAATGATATTTAATTCAGTAAATGAAAAATTCCAATTAAGGCTTTGCATTTGAAGTGTGTGGATAGAAGCTTCAGCCAGAAGCAACGGGCTGATTGTGTGTCACTACAGTAGGTGTATAGTGAGTGAGGGATCATTAGTTGGTCACAGAAAGACTTGAGTTGCCAACGTGATACAAGTGTGACCATGGGATGCATTGCAAGAGATTTTAGCAGAGACAGGAGAAGTGTCCTATGAGAAGTGTCCTATGAGAATCTGTGGATACTTCTTCTGAGATACTGTGTTCAGTTCTTTAAGGCACCTTGTGTTCAGGAAGGATGAAAGAGTTGGTCCTGTTCTGCCTCAAGACGAGAGAGCTGAGAGGGGACCTCATCAATGTCTGTCACTATCTGAAGGGAGGTGTCAGAGGATAGATCCAGGCTCTGCTTGGTGGTAACCAGCAATAGGACAGGAGGCAATGGGCACAAACTGATGCCCAGAAAATTCCACCTGAACATGAGGAACAACTTAACTTCCTGTGCAGTGACCAGGCACTGGAACAGATTGCTCACAGAGGATGTGGAGTCTCCCTCACTGGGGATATTCAAGAAATGTCTGGACACGATCCTGTGCCATGTGCTCTGGGATGACTCTGCTTGAGGAGGGAGGTTGGACCAGATGACCCAAGGAGGTTTCTTCCAACCTGACCCACTCCATGATTCTGTGAATTGGGAAGAGCAGGTGCAGAGTGGGGCTTGGAGCACTGTAGGGGGGAACACAGTGGAGCCTGTGTTAGGAGAGAAGAGCAACTTTGTGTGTTTAGTCTGGTGTGTGAAGAGGGGTTATGATTGCTGGCTACAAATACCTCAGGCAAGTAAACATTTTGGAGGGAGCAAGCAATTTAAGCTAAAGAATGATGTTGGCGCAAAAGCAAATGGGACTTTATTGACTATGAATGTAGGTTGGAAATTAGAAAAGGTGCTGTGACTCCAGAGCAGTGAGATCCTGGAACAGGGTGATGGTGGGGACAAAAAGATTAACTGGTTTTAAGATGAAGCTCAGTAAACTTGTGAATGGGATTAGGCAACACAATGCCTGTGAAATCACTAGACTCACTTGCCCAGGAAGAGATGTTTGTGGGGCTTTGCCATAGTGATAGAATTGTAGAATCATGGAATAATTTAGGTTGTAAAAGACGTCTAAGATCATCAAGTCCAACCATTAACCCAAGACTGCCAAGGTCACCACTCAACCTTGTCCCCAAGTGCCATATCTGCATGTCTTTTAAATCCCTGCAGGAAGGTGACTCCACCACTTCCCCTGGGAAACCTGTTCAAGTGCTTCACAACCCTTTTCATAAAGAAATTTTCACTGATATCCAGTGTAAACATTCCTTGGTGCAACTTAAGGCCCTTTCCACTTATCCTTTCACTTGTTACTTGGGAAAAGAGACCAATTCCCACCTTGCTACAAACTCCTGTCAGTGAGTTGTAGAGAGTGAGAAGGTTCCCCCTGACCTCGTTTTCTCCAGGCTGAGCCCCCCTCAGCTCCCTCCAGACCCTTTCCCAGCTCCACTGAAATGAAGAATGGGCTGTTGAGCATCATGTGCACCACTGAAGGTCAGCATGCTTACCTGGGGAAGACAGTGTCCACAAAAATGGGTGTTGGGATAAGTGCTCAAAGTTAATTTTCCGTGACAGAGAAGAATATCACGTGGCAAGTGATGTTTAAGTGCTGAAGTCTTCACTTGCAGAATTGCTTGGGGCTCTGCTGAAGGTTTGGTGCTTTGTGGCACTGAGACTCAGGAGTTGGTCAGAGTGTGGAGCTTCTGTTTGCCAACATGACTTGTTTGCACAGAGTAAAATATTCAGCAGGGCAGAAGACATAGCAACTAAATTTCCCTTTCTAAAAGTAATATGGGAATTAGCCTACATTACAGAGCTTAAATTACACAGATTCTCCTCCAGGGTTGGAATAAAATTTTCAAAATCACCTCTAATCTGTGAAGAATCTAAACCATATGGAAATCTTCCTAATTCCCTGAGGTGTTTTTGACACTCTTACCCATAGGTCTTAGAGTATTTAGGTTTTTTTCTGGTGCAACAGTCTCAGTTCCAGATGTGAGATTTTTCAGTAATAAAATAGTTACACCACTTTCTAGCACCGAGGAATTTATATCAAGAAGGGAATATCAAAACTAATAGATAATATGATGATTAATAATCCAAGTGAATTGCACTAGTTTTAATTATGTCAGTGGAGTTGATGGTGTCATTTTCCTGCTTACAAAGGCCCCCTGTATCTCCTGCTCCTTGCTTAAAAATGGGTCATGGGTTCAGAAAAGAATTAGGGCTTTTCAAATAATATTTTTTTTTCCTTTGGGCAGAGAAACAGCTTCCCTGGAGCTCTGCCTCTGAGAAACAAAGATGACTGTGATTTTTTTTTACTACACCTTTCAGGGTACTGATATAGCATTTTTTTGGAGCTCATCACCCATAGCAATCATTCAGTCCTGTGGCTCGTATCCTATTTTTGAAAAACCATTTCTTTTTGCTGCACATGTATTTTCCCTGTGTTTCTATGAAGCAGTCAGTGGGGTTTTCAACCATAAGGATCAGAATGGAATCAAATAAATTACTTCCAAAGATAGGAAACCATTTCACACCTTGGAGCTTCATTTTACCCCAGATGTAGCATGTTACGGCTCATGCCACTTATAAACCAACTGACCTGTCGTGACACTTCAGATCTTGGTAGAATTTGCACTTTTCCTGCAAGCAGACACTTGGTTTTCATCCTGTTTGGGTTCAGATACGTAGCTGTGAAGGGGGTGATTGCCCTGGAGTGATGATTAAAATGGATTTTCATTCTCTCTACCATTATGAGTAGACTTATTAGGTTAAACTCTTGAAACAAAAAAAAAAACTTCGATGAAGTTTACTTTTCTTCCTTCTCCTCAATATAGTGTTGGGCACCGTTTTAAATCAGTAGATAAGCATTGATTCTTTACTCTTGAGGGTGGTGAGGCACTGCCCAGAGAAGCTGTGGATGCTCCATCCCTGGAAGTGTTCAAGGCCAGGTTGGATGGGGTTTTGAGCAGCCTGATCTAGTGGAAGGTGTCCCTGCTCATGGCAGGGGGTTGGAAGTGGATGGTCTTTAAGGTCCCTTCCAACCCAAACCATTCCATGATTCTATAATCTGGCTCTACAACTGGGACCTGGATATTTCACACAGTTGTGTGTCGCCGTGGGCTTGGCCCAGCTCAGCCTTGATGTAGTTGAGCAGAACTGGCAATGAGAGATCATTAAGTTCTCATATTGGGTTGAAGTGCTGTTTGCAGTGGAGCAGACTGGGAGGAATTAAAATATCCTAAAAATACCATTGTCAGGAAGCTTCACACTCTACCCTTTAACAAAGGGGTTATAAAAAACCAGCACAGAAAAACAGTGTTCTTCATTGCAATCGAGGTATTTCAGTATTTTTTTCTGTCTTTCTGTCCCTCCACTTTAAATTCCCAATCCCTTAGGCTTTTCCCCCTTTTTTTTTTTTTTTTTTTTGTATGTTTAGATGTGTTTTCTTGGCTACTACTGGGCACTCTATGACAAATCGATACGTGCGTTCAGTGATCAATACGCTGAGGTTCTGTGAGCAGCACAGTTCCTGCTGGCATTTAAAAGGAAACCCAAAGTGAATTTAGGTTGGAGGCTCTTATTAACACACGTGTTCCAAAGGTTTTCTCACACCTCTTTATTCCAGAGGAACTATTTAGATTCAAAATCAGCTTTTAATTGACTTTTTATCTCTCAATGTGCGTTTGTGCTACCTTGCCAGGCAAGCAGCCTGCAAGAGAAGTGCTGTTCTTCTCTCATGACTCTTTGAGTGTGTTGTTGTTGGTTGATGTTCATTTGTGTTTGATTTCTACAAAAAATACTCGCCCAGCCTCAGTTTTAGAGTTTTTGGGTTGGTGTGGGGAAGGAGGTGAAAGTTTGTCTTGTATAGCATTGTACATGCAGACCTAGTGATGATTTTGGAAGCTTGTGAAAACACATTTGGGAAAGAAGGCAACCATAGATATACAGTGATGTCCCAAGGTAGAGTTTAAATCCTTAGGATGTACCCCACTAACAGGAGAAAGAGTTTAAATCCTAGCAGGGGTTTAAACTGGATTTAGGTACCAGGATGATCGTAGTGAGTGCCGCCTACTTGCAGTGTGTTCCCTGCCTCAATTTTCCTGTCTGTAAAACGCAGCTCATAAATCTTGCCATCATTTACATAGTGTTTTGATATCAGGTTTCTCTCCAAGTCTGAAGTAACATTAATTATTAGTCGTGGGGCTGCTATTTCCCTTTGATTTCTCCCCACCTCCATATAGCCATGTGTGCAGCCCCTTCTCCGGGACAGGCTAAACCACCCTCGCTGAGATTACTCCATCTCCTCTAATGGTGTAGCACAAAACCATTCATTTCTCCACTCAGGAGTCTGAAGTCTCTGAACTTCATTAGCCCAAGGGAGTGGTAGGCCCAAGCGTGCTCCGAAATGCCGATCTCCTGTTTTGATAACTGAGCTCTAAAATCAAGATAAACAAGCTGCCCTATATACTGAACATGTCCTAATTGCACACTCCAAGCAAACCAGCCAATCAATGAGTGTGTGTCGCTCCCTAATGAATATTTGTAGTTTTGGAAGATTTCATGTGGTATTCCTTGCAGCTTCTGCAGTTATTAGCAGAGTGGCTTCGAAGACCCTGTGCAGGGAGAAGAACCTGGCTTTGGATCAAGAAAGTCTGCAATTTAATGTCATATGTTAGCTGGGCATGGTCAGTCTTATTCAAATTGTATTAGCTAATACTTCTTTCAAATTGTTTACACTATGTGCAAAGTTGTGTTTAAAATCCTATTAGCTAATACATTTCTTAGTCTAGACTTGGGGAGGGTTGACTCCCTGAAGAAGTCATAGCAGGACTTTGTTTACTTGTAGGAGGTAGAAGAGGGAGTCAGGGGAAGAAGGAGTAACGATGTTTGAAACCATCCAAATGACTTTTACTGTGCCAGTATTTTGCTTTCCTCACTTTTACTATTGCTAAGAGTTTGTTTTTACTATTTCACTTTTACTATTGCTAAGAGGTGGCAAAAGTCAGTTTGTTACTGAGAGGTGCAAAGTCACGAGGGTGACTTTGCAAACCATGGGAGTATTAGCACCAGCCAAGGTCTTGGGCTTTCACATGGGCTCTCTGTGGGAATAGTGGAAGGAGGAAGGCACAGAAGAAACATCTGAGTTGGGGTGGCCAGTCTGGCAGGAGCCTAAGGAGCCATACACTGAGACTTTCACTGAATCAGAAACACATTGTGAGCCAAAGAGAAAACTTTCTTGGTAGGAGATAACAGTGGGGCTTTGGATGTACCCCACTAACAGGAGAAAGAGCTTGGTTTTGTTGCATAGGTTGCTCCCAGGATGGCCTGATAGAAGGACTTCCTTCCTTCTGCAAGTCACAGACAACATAAATTAGGAGTCCTGCACTTTGACTCACAGTCTAGCACCTTATTGACACATATAAAGAGCCTGAGCTCCCACATTAGGTACCTGAAGCAATCACTGGGACATTGAGTGGTGTGAATGTCTTCAGTGTTGCTGATGGAAAATCATCTAATGCCTTTTAGATTCCACTTCACTCTAAGTTTCAAAACTTCCTTGACTTTGGTTTTCTTCTCCTGGTGACTCCTAGTAGGTCTTGGAAGGTGGGTGTGATGCTGCAGCTGGAGGTGAGGCAGGAATAGCAAACCCCTTGCTCTGTTTCGTTTCCCTAAGTCTGTCTTTACTATAACTTGCTGTAGTGCTGATTTTGTAGTGCAAGTGGCATATCTTGGGAGAAAAAGCACCATTATCTCAGCCAAGCATTAAATACTGTATAATTCCAAGCCTTTCTCAAATGATGGCTTGGGTTATTGACTTAAAAATGCAGACAATGTCCCCAGTTGTAGTTGGTGTTGCGATACTGCCTTTGGAGTGCCATAAGAGAGTAGCAATAAACTCTGAAGTTGAGTGTAAAATTCCCTTTGATGGTGGAGATGGACATTCTTGGTTCTCAGGAGTTGTTGCAATTTGATTTTCGTCATGTTTTTTCTACTGGTGTCTCCATTTTTTGCTTCCTTAGGCAATCCTTCTCTCTGGAATGCCTAACCTTTCTTTAACACACCCTCTTCGTACAGTCCCATCACAAATCAATTGCACTCCCACAGTTACCATTCAAATATAAATAAATTAGTTAAATGATTTACCAAAATGTGGTAAAACAAATAGACCTAGCCTGTGTTTTGTTTGAGGGGGGCTTTTTTTTGATTCTGTTTTCTAAAACATCCTTCTCTTTATGCTTCTAACCTAGGGCCTTATAGTAAGGGCTTTTTCTGGCTTGTCTGTTAAATTGCACGCACATCAATAACACTGTGTATCAACAGTCATTAATAAACGTTGGGTCCTCTATGTATCCCCCTTCCTGGGCAAGATTATTCTATACTGTGTATTTACTAGAGCTACATCCTGTCTACTTCAGCTACTCGAGTAAGTAGCAATATTTTATCTGCTGAGTATATAGTGTGCGTCATTTATTTGTCCTGACTAGATCCACTGCTGATTTCATAAACATTTGGGGAAAGAAATACCAAACTAGCAAATATTTGCAGAACCCCCTAATGCAGGATCTTAAGAGGATGATATCGTCTCTCAGTTTGAAGATTAAAATCAGTGCTGTTCACAGCTGATTAACTTTCCTTTCTAATATTTCCCACAGATTGGGCTAATGTAATAAAACTTAACGAAACAAGGTTTAGTAAAGCCACAGAGAATATTTATATGACAGTGAAGCACGGAGTGTTTCAGGCTGTCCTGGCATTGACTTGGTCGTGGCTCTGTGCTTTGTCCTGTAAATGGACGGGTGTAGCAATGACAGCAGTCCCTGTGTTGGGTTGAAACAGCCTCTTTGGTGACTCCAAGGTGATGTGAATTAGCTGCACTGTATTTCCTTTCAGTCTAGTCAGCGATGGATTGTTGCATTCTCTCCCACCAACTCTAATGATCCCCATTTTTGGTCCCACAGAGTCATCAGCAAAGTGGTGCCGGCTCCAGAGGCCAAACCTTCCACTCCCGTGACCCGGCCCAAAACGCCTCCGCCTGTGCCGTCACCGGTGCCGGCTCCCGTTCACGTGACCCCTCCTCCAGCTCCAGTTCCTCCTCCTCCACAGGCCACCGTCTCTCCAGTCCTGATCCCGCCGCCCTCTCCCGCCGTGTCGGCGGCCGGAGGCTCCAAAGCTCCGGTTCGGAGCGTGGTGACCGAGACCGTCAGTACGTACGTGGTAGGTAACACGCGCTGCCGTGTTCTGTCCCAGGGCCAGGGACAGGCACCTCTGGAATTGTTGAGCTCCTGGGTGACTCATCATCTCAAGCTCATGGTTCCTCGGCTTGCGATGTCGCTCTCTGCTAAGCTGTTTATCCAGCCCTTGTTTCCATGCACATGTTTTGAGGGGTTTATAGCTTAACTAAAACACTACAGCTTGGGCTGACTTTTTCATTTGTTCCCAGTTCCATATTTAAGTTTCTTCTAACAAGCCCACTTACATCCCACTTGGTTTTTTCTGCTAACTGAGCTAGAGCACTTATTTTTGGATGAGGAGGTTTTTTATAGATGCTTTCAGAAGTGCTGAATTGAAACCTCAAATGTCAAACTCACCATAGATTTTGCTGTCAGTCAGGTAAAGTACAAAGCCCTCATACAACATCAAGAATTTGACTTAGCCCTCATTTGAAATGTGTAGAGTCCACTAATCTCTTTCCTGGTTTCCTCAACATACAGAAATTGCAAACGTTTGTGCATCTCAGAAGTCTGTAGATAGTTCATTAGTCTACAGTTCGTTAGTGTGTTTGACACATGCTCTGTGCTTGTCCTTAGTCTGGTGGCATTTTTAATTCTTTTGGAAAAGTCTCCCATCTAGCATGGTGTAGGAACTGCATTCCCTAAAAGAATGTGGGTATACCTCTGGGTAGGACTAGGATTGCTGTGCTGCTGAGAGTTTCTGCTTTAGGTGGAAGGTAAAATGAAGTCCTGAACATTCCTGATCCTGGAAGAGCAGCAGTAACCATTCACAACTGTAGCAGTGTCACCCTCCCTGTCCTGGCCTAATTCCAGCTTGATTGGTGACACCTTGCTTAGCTGCAGCGGGCAGCAGTTTAAAAATCTGACCATTTAAAACACCTAAAACTTGTTTTTATTACAGTTGTCTGTGCTTTAATTCCAACTTACAGATGATTTTTTTTTTTTGTCTCCTGTTTTTATAACAATCCCTACTGTAAATCTACTCTGCTGGAAAAGGTACTTTTCCCTGCTGGACTTAAACTGCTGTATCATGTTGCTGGTCTCTATTTAAACAGCTGCTCCATTTCACTCCTGAGTTAGTTACAGCACTGGACGATGTCACATAGGCTGTGCATATCTTCAGGGTGCAGGATACAAATCCTCACCTTTGGTATCACAGGTGTAAACCCAGTGTCACTCTTAAATATTACAGCAGTGCCCAGAAACTTGGAAATTTACTCTAAAAGAGAAACATTTCCTAAATACTTCACTACATCCCATTTTCTTCAGTAAGCATGAGAAGAAATAATTTAGAGATTATGTTAGTTTAAAGAAGGAAAACCTAGAACTTTGCCTGGATACCTCCAGTAGTAACACTCTTAGCACTTATGGAGAATTCAGAGGAGTTGGAGGCTCCAGGTTATTTCTTTCTTTTCATAGAACCATGGAATCACAGAATGGTTTGGGTTGGAAGGGACCTTAAAGATCATCCAGTTCTAACCCACCTGCCATGGGCAGGAACACCTTCCACTATCCCAGGTTGTTCAGAGCTCTAACCAGTCTGGCCTTGAACACTTCCAGGGATGGAAAATCCACAACATCTCTAGGTAACCAGTGCCTCACATCTCTAGGTGCCAGTGCCTCACAACCCTTATAGTGAATATTTTTTTCCTAATATTTAATCTAAGCCTACTCTCCTTCAACTTAAGGCCCCTTGTCCTATCTCTATATGCCCTTGTGAAAAGTGATGTTTTACAACTTTATAGTTGAACCAAGATTTTACTCCATTAGGATCCAACAATGTGCACAGGCAGAGACACACCTTGATGTGAGACATTTTTAGGTCAAAGTGCAGAGGGAGAGGTTGGAGAAGAAGAAAATAATTAATAACTATTAGCCTCCTGTATGAAGGGAATCCAGGACACAGAACGTTGACATGATTTTCCCTGGATCACACAGGAAAACTCTTTGTAGAGATAAGAGTGGAGCCAGTGTGACAGAAGTGCACAACTCCCTTCTGCAGGGGAGGACAAGAGGGTGATTTTATAGTTTAAAAAAAAAAAAAGGAAATGCTGTGGGATCTCTGTGTAGGATCAGTACTTTTGCTCTGCTCATGAGCTCTCAGGGGTCTGTACTGACATAGCCTTCAGCAATCCCATCCTGTCCCTCCTTCCACGACCCTTGGCTCATTAAGGAACGAGAAGTTATGCAATGTTTTTAATATCCTCACTCAGTAGCCCAAGTTCTTGTTGAACAAACAGGCAGAGGTTTTGGTGATTATAGACCACCCTGCCCCTCTCCAGCCCCTGAGAACCTCAGACAGGCATTCTGCAGCAGAAAAAAAATGCTGAAAAACTAAGTTTGGAAAAATTAGGGTGTCTGTTTTCTAATGGGGCAACATCAAATAGCTCTGCCTACACCTGGCATGGCCAGTGCCCGAAACAGGCAGCACCAGAAATGAGGTGCCCGTGCTAGTTTAATGGTGTGGGTGCAGCAGGTTGTAATGGGCTTGTTCAAGCAGGTTGTAATGGGCTGTAGCCCTCAGCCCAACCTCCCACAGCACTCCTTCTCTGCAGCACCATGGCACAGCATCCTCTGCCTCCCCACCGGGGTTATCCCACCAAAATAGTTCTGGACCTCTTCACACCGAGCCCAGACACTTCACCTGAGGAGCAGATGTTTCTCTACCAACTTAAAATGACTTCGGAGATGTGAGATTAGATGGTTGATAGGAATGATTATTGCAATCAGTCAGCTTGGAAATGGAGTTCGTTTTATGATGTTGCCTATTCCAGGTCGCTGTTGGGATGGGGTTTGTTTCCTGCTTAGTATTCCTGGTCCTTGTATTTCAAGTTTTAAACCACAAAAACATTGAGGGCTTTAAGAGGAGTCAGGGAAGAGTGATGTGTTGGTTGCAGCTCTGGTACATTCCTATTGATTTTTCAGGAAGTGGTGTAAGATGTACAGACCACCGTGTAGTGGCTTTTTTTTTTTTTTTTTTTTTAACTAAGAACATTTGGGGCTTTTCATCTGCTACTTTTTAATATCACTTTTATAAGCTGTGCAGATAGCAAAAAGTTATTGCCTGAGATATGTGTAAATGCACAAAAGCTGAGAACAAAACAGTTTCTGTTTTTGAGATTCAGCGATAATGTGCAAATCTTCATAAAGGAATGATGGAGTCAGGGTAATACCCCAGACATTTTGTACTTTGTGTTGGTAATTGCACTCCTTTAGGTGGATTTTGTGACATTTTGCGTGTATGTTTTTACCAAAGAGCTGTTCAAGAAACCACTGGAAGTTTAAAAATACAAACAATGGGGTCTAGCGGGATATGAACATTAAAAAATCGCATAAAGCTCCAAATATGATAAACCCGGTGAGCAGCTGCCTCGCACTGTAAATGATCTGCCTTTCTTGTTTCATTTACCCTTTAGTAAATTGTACTGTGACATAAATGTCATAAGGGGAATGGAAAGTTACTCAGTAACAACTTTTTTTTATATCCTGATCTTATCAGCTCGTTGGAGTTGAAGACTTTGGCTAATAAGTAATGCAGCAATATATACACACGGCGCTGTATATTTTACATGCATATAAGACTGTTATCTTACACAGGAGGCTGCCGTGGCTCCTGCTTGCCATTAACAGGGTCGAATTTTAAAAGTATAGACAGAGAAGGAATTGTGTCCTTAAGCCCTGACTGCTGTGTGTGAATGCCCACGCTTAGGTCGGGTGGTGTAACTGGCTTTACTGGTTTACAGGACAACACAGAAAAATACATGATTTTGTCGTCATGTGCAGTGGAGGAAAATCAATTACGACGTAACGCCGAGCTCTCATGATCAGAGAACTCATACATAGCAGCTCTGGCTGCTGAATGGCTTAGTCAGATAAGCAAGAAACCTTTTATTTTGTTATTTTAATGTCAATTTTCCTGCCTGCTTAGCCCTGAAAACCAGCTAACTTTGCTCTTCTTTGCACCAGATCCGAGACGAGTGGGGTAACCAGATCTGGATCTGTCCTGGCTGTAACAAGCCAGATGATGGCAGTCCAATGATAGGTTGTGATGACTGCGATGATTGGTATCACTGGTAAGTTCCTCTCATCCATCCTACTCTGCCAGTCCCTGGCAGATTTGGGCTATATTATTAAAAAAACCTCTTTTTTTTTCTTTTTTAATAGTTCGTGACGTTGGGAATATTTAAATAGCTTTACTGTGTCCAATTTAATAATCTGGGAGATATTTTTATCTCTGTTGCTCTGAAATTTGAAAAAGCAGATTTTAAGCTGTGAAGGAGAGTTACTTTTTAATTAATGGGCATTGGTGATAACGGTTGTTTTTGAAACTGCTGGGAAATATTGCTGATTCTGGTAATTTTGTGAGAACTACAGGATTATGAGCACAGTGTATACAGATAGACAGTTCAAATTATGAAGCATTGTACGAACAGTAATATAAATGTCAGCTCTTATAAAAGGGTTGGTGAGAATTAATCACTTTTTAAAAAAAAAAAACCTACAGAAAATCAGAAGGTTTTTTGCAGATGTGTTAAAGAAGCATTTGAAATTATTTTAAATCTGGTCTATTACACCTGAAAGTGCACTCATATTTTCTATTAAAATAACATTTTTTATCTGAGTATCCTTTTGATTTTTTTTTTTGTTTTTCTCTTTCAAAGCAAGAGTTTTTAGGTTTCTGTTAGATCATTACATCCATTAAGAGAATGATAATATAACTGCTGTATTAATTTGAAGGCCTGTTTCCCACTGAAAAGTTGTATTTTTGGGGGGGGGGTAATAAACAGAAGTAACGTTACCCCACCGAGGTGATACAATATTTTCCTGCCCACAGGCCTTGCGTTGGGCTGACTGCTGCACCCCCAGAAGAGATGCAATGGTTCTGCTCCAAGTGTGCCAACAAAAGGAAGGATAAGAAACACAAGAAGAGGAAGCACAGGGCGCACTGAGGACTCCACAGCGGGCTGAAGTCGTGCGGTCACCGCGGCACCTCCTGCCCTGCCTCGGCTGCGGGAGGGATCCATCCTGCTCGTGTCCCCCTCCATCACCAGCTGTTGGGGTTGTGTCTCTGGAGTGAATCGGGGCGAGGAGATGCCCTTGCCCGGGGGCTGTTGGGTTCCACAGACAGTCCGAGCCCAGGGGATTGGATTTTGGCACATTCTCATGCTGTTGTTTCCCTTCCCAAGGGGAATTTGCACAGAGCGCTGTGAAGACTTGGGTGGTTCCTGGTGCCGCTCCTGTGGCTCGGCAGCAACACAGATGAATGTTGTAAATACAGATATCTGTCCTATTCCTTCTCGATTTGTTATTAAGCCCTCTTGAACCTTTGCAGGAAGGTGCTGAGAGGAGGAGAAAATGTAAATTGCAGTAAGTTGTAAACTGAGACAACCTTCTGGAATGATTTCTGTAGTCTGGATGCAGTTCAGCCTCGACTCCTGCTGAGCCAGATAATCATAATGTGGAAATAAAAAGTGGCTGGTAAATATTTTTGTGACGAGAATATATGAAGCTTTTTTCCTTGATTTTTAGTACTAACATGAAATAAACATGTTCAAGCTTTTGTGATATATCTTCTATTTTTAAAAAAAAGAAGTTTCTATTGTGTCAATTTTTTTCTTCTGTGTGAATTTCTTTTGGTGGACCTGTAATATATTTTATACTTTGATTTTTGGTTGCTTTTTTTTGGTGTTTTTTTGTTTGTTTTTTTCCTTAGTCTTTGTCAACGTCCCTTTTCATGACTTGTACATTTCATCGGTGTGTAAAAACACTTCTCCCATTAAAAGGTTTTCACACGTGTAAATACCTGATATTTATAATTTTTTTTTTTTTAATTATTTTGTAGGGCTTGAGGATTTTTGTTGTCGTTTGCCCCGAGAATACAAACCTAGCAGCTCCTAAAAGCCCGTGTGACACAGGCCCTGTCCTCATGGCTGTGAGGGATTGGCAAGCCCTGCCCCAGCAGTGCGTGCACGAGGAGACGGCCAGCACCGTAATTAGGCCTCGATTCAGATACTTAAACATGTGGTAACTTCTTAAGAAGTGAGTAATCCTATTGCCTTCAAGGAGCCTGTTCCCACACTTGGTTATACATGTGCTTAAATGCCTTCTGAATTGGGAGCTTAGGCCAGGGGGGCTCTGCACGTCTGGTGGCAGCTACGGCGTGTTAATCTGTAGCTGGAACTGAGCTTTTTTTTTTTCTCTTTTTTTCTCCTTTTTTTTTCTTTTAACAAATACTGAGTTTGCCAAAACAATCGGGGTCGTGTTTAGGTGGAGGAGATGCAGATGTGTTCCTCTGCTCTGTGTATCCCCCTTGGAAAGACCAATAAAGTGAATACAAGTGACATTCCCCTTTGAAAAAATGGGGGGGGAAATTGCAGAGGAAAAAAAAATAAAAGTCAGTATTAGATATTGTAGTGCAATGGGTTTCAGAGCTAAATAGGAATAAATCTTGAAAAAAATTTAGGTCTTTTGTTTTCCAATTTAATTTTAGATTTTGTTGCTTAATTTGGGGATATTTCTACTTTAAGCCATGTAGTGGGAACATCTGATGTTGGAGAATATAGCTATTTAACCTATTGTGCAGATATTAAGAGTTATTTTTTAAATGCATCCAAATTGATATTAATGAGAATGAATTAGTCATGTTTATAAAAGTACCAGTCCAGTTAGGGAAATGAGGCTTTGCTGATAGAACTGTTAAATTGCAAATCAGTGGAGATATGGATGAAATTGGTTTATTAAAAGTGCACTGTTACCTGCTTTGTTCAATGCCACCTCGTTTATGTTCCATCCCTGCTAATTACCAGTCAAGAAAGTTCTTGGGTTTGATTTTTTTATTTTATTTTATTCTGAATTGTTGGCTGTTGCAAACCTGGTTTCTTGGTTTTTTCCCACATGTAAATGTGCAGACATGCAAAATACACCGTCTTTGGTCATTTCTGGTTGCAATAATAAAGAATTAGCTTTTGGTAAGTTGTTTATCCATTTCCTCCTCCTCTCCATGAATCAGAACTGCTCACATTTAGTCAACTGAATCACTTAGGATGCCATGGGAGGCCAAACTTGGCCGTTTGGATGAGCTGTTTCTCTGCATGCTCGGCCTTGCTGCCACTGGGATGGTTTCTTACTCTGGGTTTTATGATTTTATAAATGACCCCTGTGGCAATAAAACCAAAGCATCATTTTCAGGAGGTTTGTGTGGCCGAGGGGATTAGTAACAGGAGAAGGGGCCCTTCACCTCCGGGTCACCGGTTTGAAGCCGGGCTTGGTGCTGAGCCTGCCTCCCCTTTCACTTGTGCTGGTGTGTATCAGGAATCAGGGGTATAAATGAATAACCCGCTTCCAAAAATACTTACCCCCTGAGCAGCCATGTGGCATTGGACCTTCTTTACAGCCCCAACGCTGAGCAAGCCCAGCTCCTTCCCCAGACCTTCCTTCACAGGTTGGGTTTCTTCCAAGGTTTCTTCTTCTTGGTTTATGGAGAGTTAGGGAGCAGTTAGGGCTGCTCCCTTGATTCGCTGCTTGATTTTATGGTTGGGATCTGTGTTCTTCTGAATCATCTTATGATTGGGGTTTTGGACACCGCCATCCATGGGAAGAGGGCACAGCAGGTGGGCTGCTCGACGGATGTCATGGGAGAACATCAGAGTCTCTGAGTGGTTTTCCTGCTTTGGAGTGCAGCTTCATCAAGAGGAACATCAGTTGGGAGCTCTGCCTCTGGAAAACATGCATTTCAGTGGGTGGTTGGAGCAGAACTGGTGTAAAATTGAGAAAGTAAAGAATTAGAGAGCTTTCAGTGAGAGACAACTCACCATCTGCTGCAGTATAAATGGAAGGCAGGTACAATTTTCCCCCTTTACGGGTGCACCAGGCATAGTGGATTTAAGCATGGACTGGTAGTAAATATTCCAGAAAAGAGCATAGAAACTATTCTGTGAGAAAAGCTTGTTGATTCCTGCCATTCCTCTGGGGCCAGATTTTTATCTGGAGCCAGTTGGAGCTGTGTCAGTTTACAGCAGCCCAGGAGCTGCCCACTGGTGTGGCCAGCATTGGGGCTTGGGGAGCAGCTCCGTTTACTGTGAAACCAGGAGAGTTCCTTTATCCTTTTTTGTCCCATAAATCCTCCTCTAGGGCAGCCTGTGGCTGTGGGTCACTGGAGAAAGTGGCATTGCTGGATGCTGGCTGCAGAGCGTGTTACTTGTTAGGCAAAACTGCAACTTGTTAACGAATTTTGCACCCAGGAAGAAAGCATGAAGTTGGTATCAAGACAGTAAGCACAAAGCTCAGAAATGCAAGAAACCATCTTGACTGCTGTTTTTTATTGGAGGACGGAGATATAAATGCATAGCATCCATCCCCAGAGTAATGGGAATGCACTTTTCCCAAGATAATCTTCCTTCGGGGCTGTATGTCGTGCTCAAAGCATCATTCCTCTGCTTGACAAGGTGTTTCTCTTCTGAAGGTGTCCGCAGCTAAGTACAGTGAGGATCTTTATGCTCCGCAACTGATTTGTGATTCCAAATGTCCTGGAAGAGAAAGGGAATAAAAAAAAAACCACCCCGAATCGGAGGGTATCAGAGCCTGCTGACTTTGTCTGGGCTTTCCAGAGATAAAATATAGTGTATTACTTCACTGTATCACCTAAACCTTCTTTGTTCTCCTTTCAATAGGACGATTAAACAAAGACCTACTAACCAAATTAAAGTATAAAATGAACGCTGAGATATGGAAACCTTGCCAGGAAGAATGTTAATGAATGAAGTTCACTAAAGGCATGCTGGCTAAGTTTTCAATACAAATAGTTTTATGGCCAATCTCTTTAGATCATAGCAGTTTTCTTTAGAAGTTTTAAGTCTCAAAAGTAGATGAGTTTCCTTCACTGGGGAATGAATTAGATAATGCTCTGAATAAACTCCCTCTTCGCCGTCTTGTCAGTCATGCTGCTTAGGAAACTCGCCCTTTCTTCTGGGGACTTTCGGATCAGCTGTAACCTCAAAAGTAGAAAGCTGCTATTAATCCATGTGTGCTGTGCGGCAGAGGAGGCTGTAACGGGAGATTTACAGCCAGCAAACAGCTCGTACCTGGCTGATGGGAGCAGGAGCCATTAACTGTGAGCCGTGGCAGCTGATCCTGGAGCGCTTTCCCTCCAAGGGGTTGGTTCAGCCTGCTCGGGGTTTGCACTGGGTGAAGGGTGGGGGGAGGTCAGGCTTTTTAGCAGGGCCTGTGGTGATAGGACAAGGGGGTGATGGTTTTAAACTAAAGGAGGATCAATTCAGACTAGATTTAAGGAAGAGGTTTTTTACGATGAGAGTGGTGAAGCATTGGAACAGGTTGCCCAGAGATGGTAGATGCTCCACCCCTGGAAATATTCAAGGCCCCGTCGGACAGTGCTTTGAGCGACCTGGTCTAGGGGAAGGTGTCCCTGCCCACAACAGGAGGGTTGGACTAGATGATCTTTAAGATCCCTTCAAACCCAAACAATCCTAGGATTCTGTGACTCTTAAGACACAGCTCTTCACGCTTGTGAAGTGAACTTTTGCACCAGGACTTTAAATCCTGTGATATTCCTCACAGGGAGAGACAACTGAGGGCTTACTGGATCACCATGTCCCCTCCATCTGCTCCCCCTTGGCAGATGCCCCTTAATTTTCCTTCCAGTCCTTGTCTGCTCCAGAGAGCTGGACCCTTAGCTCAGGTGTCTGGTGGCCTGTTCAAGTGCAGCTCAACAGCTGTTGGGTGCCTTGAGCAAGTGGAGACTTTCATTTCAACTTGATGACTCCAAACACGTGTTGAGAGTTGAGATTTGGCGGGTTATTGCTTGGAAATAGATGGTCTTTAAGGTCCCTTCCAACCCAACCCATTCTGTGGTTCAGTGATTGCTGCCTCGAGCTTTGACCAAGAAGGTCAATTTTTTTCACAAAACAAAATGTCAAACCCAGGATAGATGGAATATTTTCAAAGCATTTTGTAAAACACAAGCTGAAAGTAATTTCATATGAACACAACTCCCAGTTATGTTCTCAGTGTGAACACTCCCAAAATTCCTTCGCAACAGCTTTACAAAACCAAACAGAAAATAATTAGATGATTTTATTACCTAAATGAGGGGATGAAGGAGAAGGAGACTTAGAGCACATTTTCAAAAATTCAGGTTTCATCACCTGTCATGAGCAAGAATTTGGTTTACAAATTCCAAAGTCTTGCCTGTCAATTCCTCCCTAAGCCAGCATGGGTTTAACAACTCACTGTGCCTGTCATTTGCTTACTGTGGGCCTAATGACAAGTGTGATGGTGTCACCTGGGCCTGTGGGGCTGCTGCTGCTTAGCTGTATGCAGAAGACCCTCAGTCTTCTTCCTTCAAGCTGATCCTTCTCCAGGTGTGGGACTGGGCACTGTTTGCTGTGGGTTTTTTTTTTTTAATTTGGCATCCAAATTTGAAGCAAAATATATTTATTTTC
Source organism: Pachyramphus minor (assembly GCA_013397135.1). NCBI lineage: Eukaryota > Metazoa > Chordata > Aves > Passeriformes > Tyrannidae > Pachyramphus > Pachyramphus minor. The sequence goes on along the minus strand of VYXB01001561.1, from coordinate 62,154 downwards.
CTTTTTCATAAATTAATTAGGAAATAGAAACAGGGAATAGTGTGCAGCTGTTTATTTTTAAATGAGTTGTCGTTTACAGCACTTTTTAGTAAATGCTGTAAGAATTGTCATCTTCAGCGTACACATCTGCTGGTGGGTTTTGTTGTCCACATGGTTCCCATTGCATGTATTTGAAGAGAGAAACATTGCCTTTTTTCAGGAAAGCTGGACACAGTTCTCAGTTCTGTCATGGCATTACTGGTGCATTTGGGTGCAGGATCAGCGCACGTCCCAGTTTCCATCCAGGGGAGGAGGATAACATTTCCTGCTCTGGCAGCTCCACTTCAGCCTTGGATCCAGGTGACATGAAGCCCAGGCCTTCCCACAGGTTAAATAACCAGAATAACACCCTTCACGTGGGATGGATAAAACTACAGAGCTATTGGGAGATTCCCTGGTGATGGATCTGTCTTTGAACCTGCTCCTCAACTGAAAATGTGTTTGCATTGAGGCTGGGAGCTGGGAACCATCTACTGCCCTACTGAACCAGACAGATCCTTTGGCTTTACAGCCTTTAGCTGACCTTCTTCCAATACTTTTCCAACATAAATCCAACCCTCTTCCTCCACTGATTTTGAGCCTTTCTGTGAAAGGAGCCGGGCTGAGCTCACATTGAGACCATATTTTGCTGCTGGCTTTTCTTTGCTTCCAGGGATATCTGGTGGGGTTTATCTGAGAAGCAGCTTCTTGCTCAAAATTACTTGGGGGACATCAAAATATGCCTCTCACAATTTGTACAATAGCTGCCTTCTCTGGGCCTTGTGGGCTGTGAAATGTCTGCGTTGGTGCTCAGAGCTGGCACGTATTAAGATGCTGAGGATGAAGTGATGCTGTTGTTCTCTATATTTTCTGCAAAGACAGATGCTCAGTCAAGCCCAAAATCCAGGCCTGTGCCTCAGTATCTAATAACCCATTCCCACCACTGGCTCTCAGTGCCACCTACTCTCTAAAAGGCTGGGTTTGCAGTGCCACAGCTCAGGAGGAAGCACATCCCTCCAGCCCTCACAGTTGCCTCTGGCAAAATGCTGTGTGTTTAGATGTCAGGATTGCTGACCAAAAATGAAAAAGAGTTTCCCAGAGCAAGGATGTTCATCAGTTTCGTGCTGAGGAGCCCACTGAGGGTATTGTAGATCTCTAATACACAAGATGATGTTTAGGGGATCTAACCATGACCTGTGCAAAGTCCTGTGCTGAACCAGCAGGAATCCCATGGAGATGCTCTAAGTTGGGGACAGTCTCATGGAGAAATGTCTTCCCAATTCACTGAACCTAAACGTCATGTGTCACATGTCTGTCATGTCTGGGATGGTTTTTGAGTCTGCCAGGAGGTTTCATAGCAAACATGGCAAAGCTGTGAGCTCAAGCAACCACTGCTGTGCACCCACTTAACATTTATTAAGACTCTGTTCACTTATTTTAATCAGATCACAGGGGATCTATTTTGCAAAACCCTTAAGGTTTGCAAATTTTAATTGGGAAAAGCATATCCTGCCTACCAACCCCTTTGGAAGCTGATCCTGCTCCGTTTGATTCTCTGTGTCCCTGGTTTCTGTGCTTTCCAAGGTTTGGCTACACAACCTGTGGGGGCCTGAGGAATGGCCTGTTTTTACCTCGTGCTTCCAAGTCACAGTGAGTTCAATTCATATATATTTAAGGTGACTATTTAGCTATTTTGTAGATCCCAGAATCACAAACTCATAGAACTGTTTAAGCTGGAAGGCACCACAAAGATCATCCAGTTCCAACCCCCTGCCATGGGCAGGGACACCTTCCACTAGACCAGGTTGCTCAAAGCCCCATCCAACCTGGCCTTGAATACTTCCAGGGATGGGGCAGCCACAGCTTCTCTTGCAACCTGTTCCAGTGCCTCACCAGCCTCACAGCCAAGAATTTTCTTCCTAATATCTTCTGTAAGTCCGCCCTGTTTCAGTTTAAAGCCATTCCCTCACATCCTATCTCTATCTGCGTATTTGTTTATCTCTAATCAATCTAATCAACATGGGATATTTTCATTCCTTTGAGGGGCTTGGGTGGGAGAAGGATGAAGGTGAGAGCAGAGGGTGAAATGTTTTCAGCCATTGAGAAAACACAGTTTGAGTAGATGTGTTTGTCCAGCATAAGAGCTTGGTTCTACCTTCACCCCTTTCACCTCCATTTCAGACTTTGGAGTTTGTCATCAGTCCAGGGCAGGTCCAGCTCCTCTCCCTGTCCAGGATCTTTGGAAAACTTAATTCTTTAAAGTAAAAACAGGAGCAGTTTGCAGCTCCTTGCAAGCACCTCCCAGGGCAGATCCGCGTTTGCTAACGACGGCGAGGCCCGAGGTGAGCTTTTGGCAGGTATCAAATCCTCCTTTGAAGCCAAGAAGTTCCCACTACTCGAGAGCAACACTATGGTCTACTTAAGTTTTGTAAGCCCTTAATGAGTCACTTGATATCAGCCGGATCAGTTCGCTTACATGGAAAGGGCTCCTGTTTCTCCTGGTGGCGTTGGCTTCGTTGTGTGGAGCAGGGGAGTGCGGAGCTCCAGTGACTGATCCTTCCTACACTCATTGCACAAGGATACGGAGCAGCGATGGACTCATCTCAGATTCCTTCAGGAGGTGGTGACAGAGCTCCACCTTAATGAGTTCATCGCTCTGCCAGCATTCTTCCCACACCCAGGTGCCCATGTTGGCAAAGCTGCGCTCCACCAGCTCGCTGGAAAGCATTCCCTGGGCTTTTAACAGGGAACAGATCTTGGGATACCCGCCTGACTCCCCGCTTTCGGTTGGCCTCGGTTGGTGGTCTGGTTGTGTTTACAAGCAGAACCAAACGTGCTGTTGTGGTGTCAGGGAAGGAGGGTGGTGGGGAGATGCAGGGGGCACCAGATTAATTTCCAGGGCTCCCACTAGGCCAAGTTTTGTACAAGTCATCCCGTGTGCGGGTGGGTGGAGGGAGGAGCCAGTGCCTTGGCCTGTGCCCGAGGCTCTGGTGAGTGTTATACCCACTCTGTTTACCAAAGCCATGCTTAAGTGGCTGCAGAGATGCATCATATCTTTGTTTTTCTTCTCGCTTCTGGATGGCATGCACTGGTCATGGAGTTAACACTTGCCAAATCACATTACTCAGGCCTCTGGTATGAATCCTGCCTTGGATGCACACGTTGCAAAATGTTTTCAGAGCTGAGTGCGCTCGTGGCATTGCCTCCCCCAAGGTACTCAGATTTTCTGCAATGACTTAGTAATTTAGCTGTTTACCTCCATTTTGAGTTATCCTTATCTCAATCACAAGCGTCCTGCTGCTTGTAGTGGGTCCCTCACTTTTACTTGTGTGACACATGTTTCCCCTCTGTGCAAGACAAGATGCCTGTTGTCATCTCCAGGAGGGAGATCTTCCCAGCTTTCTTTACCCTGAAAAAGGGTAGATTTAGATTGGGTGTTAGGACATTATTCTTGACTGTAAGGTACTGGAACAGGTTGCCCAGAGAAGTTGATGCCCCATCCCTGTGAGTGTTCAAGGTCAGGATGGGGCTTGGAGCAACCTGGTCTGGTGGAAGGTGTCCCTGCCCGTGGCAGAGGGGTTGGAACTGGATGATCTTCAAGGTCCCTTCCAATCCAAACCATTCTATGGTTCTATGACCTGAGATATCTGGTCAAATTTTGCCGTCACCGTGCAGCACATCCCACCTTGCCATTCCTATAAGTGCATTTGGGCAAGGCACTGATGGGAAAGGGTAATAAAACCAGATAATATTCAGCGCTGTCATTAGTTTAATGGCTTAAGGACTCAAAAGCTGTGGTAGTTCCCATCAGATGTGCTTGGAGAAACCCAGGGGCCGGGTTAGCGTCACTCACTTTCCGTGAACAAGGACTGATTTGTTTTCTGCTGGCATTAGGAACAGCGAAACCGAAGCAGGGCGGTGACGCGATTTGTGCCAGGTCACAGAGCACGTCGGGGGCAAAGCCAAGATGGGAACAGGCACCTCTGAGCTCCCATGGACGCCGAGCAGACGGCTGGTGCCGGAGCTGTCTGAGGCCAAGAGGGTCAGGATCTGCAGAGGAGTTGCCTGATGACACAGGAAGGGAAACTTTCTTCTGCTTTCCAAGCTTAAGGATCCCTCCAGCAGCTAGTTTTAAAGCTAGTGTTAAAGCCCTCCTGGCTTTAATAGTGACATTTGTTGCAAAATACACCTTTAAGGCTCCATCCTTAGGTCCCTTTCCAGGTACTTTTCCAGGCACCTTCATATGAACCTGTCACTGGGGGCACCAGTTTATGTTGAGTGTTTATCCCAAAAGTGGGTCTCAGCTGCCAAGATCTCCCGGTAAGAGATATGCAGAAGTCTGGATCCCTCTGCAAGGTCCTTCCAAACCAAAGGCATGGGGAGATGTCTGTGCAGGGGCTCCCCCCGAGGCTGCCTGACACACCTCCCAACCACAACTGGGATGCAAGGAGAGCTCAGCAAAGCACTTGCAAGAATTGGGCAGGAAGTGGTGTTTTGGGGTAAAACCAGGTTCTTTTCTTCCTGAACCAAAAGATGCATCTCTGCAGAGACCCCAGTTGCTTTGTCACAGATGTACACAAAGAGAGGACTGTGGTCTGGTGAGCAAACTGGAAGTGAGAGCCTCCCAACTGGTTGTGATAAACTCTATCAACCAACAGGTATCTGAGAAAGGCATTTCCATTTCTGTGGTCCAAGGTCAGGATAATGTGTTTCTAAATCTGCACTTGCTTTTTCTTTAGGTTTATTGCAACCCATCCCTGAGTGGAAGCGGTTTAGCTGCCTTCACTGGGTAATTTTCCACACCTAACTCCTCTGGATTTCTTTTTTTAAGTCTCATCTTAACTCTAAATTTATTCAAGTTTGTTTTTGTTCATATGATAATCATAACATTCTTTTGATACATTTTTTTTCAGCCTTGATTTACTGAGGTTTGCTTGCAACCTTCGTTCCAGTTTACCATTTTTTGTGCGTGGGGATATTTTAAATGAATATAATTATATTTAATAACATATGCAGGTACTAAAGCATCTTTTGATTTGAGTCCTAACTTTCGTTATTACCCCCCACACACATACACACCTTTTTAGATATTCTCTGTTTAACCTATGTCTGGAGATTAATTAAAGTGTCATTAAAATGCCTTTAGTACGTTTTGTGTCCTACATGCCTGGAAATACTTTTTTTCCCACAGTCAGAATTGTTGTGCTTGTACCAGCAATAACTGGCATGTGGCTTGTTTTGTAGATCACCATGAGATATAACGAACACTCCCAATTAGAAGAAAACACATTCATTTTTTGGATGCCTGTTCAAAGTTGTCTCAGGAAGATCCATCCACTAGCTTTGCATTTACATCTCTCCATCGCTCTGGGCTGGCTCTGACACTGGGGCCAAGTGCTCGCTCGGAAGCACAACGTGAGTCCCACATCACAGGTGGTTGTGAAATGCAAATTTAGGATCTTCCCAATGAGTTATGGGGCAGAGTTTCTACCCCATCCACGAATTTTTCAAGCTTGAGTGTGTAAATGTGTGGAGTCCAGCCTTGGGTGCAACGTTTCCGTCCTCTTTCAGTATTTCTGCCCAGGGAGAACTGTAGCTGGAAATTGATCTGGATTTAGAAGGGAGCTTGGCATGGCCCTGATGCTGGATAGGAAAGGAGTGCACAAAGCAGGAGTAGAAATGAGCAGCTCCTGGTCTCTCTCTGGGCAAGGAACAGGGTTAGTCCAGGTGTTATTGTAAATAAGTTGAGACAAACCCAGTTCAATGCTTTCTTCTCCAGCCCTTTGCATCTCTTTAAAAGTGTTAAAAACACCCAACACATAAATACCCATATGAGCAGCTGGGGTAGAAAAACAAAACCCAAACTGCACAACCTCCCCAAGGACCCTTCACATTCTAAAGTGACACTGAGCTCCTCATTCCCAGTTCTTAAGGGGCCAAAACATGACATTAGGCTGGGCATCAAAGCTCTTGTGCAAAACCAGCACAAGCTTGGAGCTGCCACAGCTGCTTTCTGGTTATATCCCCATCAGAGCAGGAGCTGATACTCCCACCACCCCAGAAGTTTTCAGCCAGGGACCCAAGCTTGGAGCCCTCCTCATCCCCTTGCTCTGAGGGACACACCAGAAAAGCACTGACCCAAGGTTCGTGGGTGCTTTTAGCATCACCCCAGCACAGCTCCTGCACTCTCCTCTCCTAAAAGACACAAGAAGAATGAAACAAAACATGACAAGAGAAGAAGAAAACAAAAAAAAAGGGTGGCCAATTACTGACTTCTCGGGAAAGATGGTGCTGAAGATACTGTAATTATAATCCCTTTCAACAGCTGACAGGAGTTGGGGTGTTTCATGGCCTGACTTCCAAACCTGGGCAGGTTTTGCAGCCATAGGCTTTGGAAGCCTGGCTGAGCACCTCTCCCCCTGCTGGTAATCTGTCCCTGGCCTTGGCAGGTTGGAACATCCACGGGGACAGCTTTGGGACACCACCAGGGAGCATTGTGGGCAGACCCCATGGTCCCTCTCCTGCCATGACTCAGGGCCAGGGCCACCCCATCTCCTCTCGACAAGAACAGTCTTTTGTCAGAGGGCTGGCAGTGACCCACCTTGCAATTAGCAGGTGGTTTGGGGAGAAATGCTAATAAGCACCCTGGGAAGGCAAACCTGGGAGGGAGGCAGGAGCTGCCTTGACTCAGCATCCTCCTGGGGTGGGGGGAGAAGGGTGCTCGGGATCTGCTTGACATGATTTTGCGACACAGCTTTGCTCATCCTCTGTTTCCCAAAGACTCTTGGGGCATCCCACCCTGGGTGAGCCAGTGAAGAGCCTTGGAGAACAGATCACTGCTGGATTTAGGCTGGTGCTGTTCATTGCCACCCACTCCCTGGGAAGTTTTGTAGTCTCTCTGCTTTTCTGCTTCCATAAATACCTTATTACCAACATCTTTTTCATTCCCTGCTTTTCTGGTGGGTACCACTTTGCCGGAGTGTTGGAAAAGCCATAGCAGACCACTGTCAGTTCAGGAAAAAAGGGTGGCCACCCAAAAAAAATCCCAGGCCTTCAATCCTCAATTCCATCCCCCCTCACAGGTCAGTGCCATGGATTATAATTTGTGCTACAGTAGCTCCAATCAGGACCTGGGGTTTTATTTACCGCATTTAGTACCTGCCATCAGTCATGAAAACTTAACAAAGACCCCATTGGGTTTATCTATAGGCAGCTAAACAAACGTATCTTGCTCTCCTGTTATCTTCTTGTTAACAAAACACTATCAGGATGTTCTAAACATCAGCATTTACTGTGCAAGAGCCCTTTATCTGGCATGATATATAGAGAGCCCATCAATTAGTGCAGGGGGCTCACAAATACCTGCCACGCTTCGCTCAAAAGTCCCAGCACCATCCCAGGGCTGCATCACTGGTAAATATCCCTCTGCATTTCCTGGCCTCGAGCATCCCTGCATGAGCTGGGAGAGCTCATTATGAGCAGAAATCATGATAAATAATTTTTTCCAACTTTTTTTTTTTTTAATAGGAAGCTGGGCAGGGTGGAGACTTTCCATGGAAGGAGTGATGCCAGAGCAGCCAGGGCAGTGGATGGTGCAGGGGATGGGGAAAAAGGTAACAGGCTTTTATTCAGAAAGTTGGGATGTGGTTTGGGAATACAGTGAAGAGTGCCATGAAACAGAGCATCTTCGTGACAGCAAGACCTTGTCTGCAGGATCAGTCCCTCTTCGATTCTACCCCTGTAATGTTGCAGTAGTGGAACAAGCCTCACTCTGTCTCACCATCAGCTCAAAAAGGTGGCTGTGACAGGTCTTGGACACCAACCACTGTGGATCCAGGGCACCTGCTTTCCTCAGACACCTCTGCTAGATCAGCCCCTCAGCAGAGGAGCAACTTCACCCCACACCATAACCCACCCTCCTGGAGTGTCAGCTGGACTGAGGGTGTTTCACCCTCCTTCTCAGTGGTTGTATCGCAGTGGGAAAGTGATTCTTCAGATAAATGGCAGATTGGGAGGTTTAACCCCTACTCCTGTTTGTCTCTGATTATTTGAATGTCTTGCAAAACAGAAACTTTGTAAACAAGCACATGAGCTGGTTTGGAAACCACTGTGGTTTGTCTTCAAGTGATGGTTACTCATGGAAGGTGTTTTCCTTCAGATGGATCTCTGAGCACGGGACTTACTTCATGGACTTGCAGAGGTTGGGCTCATATGGACTTCCTGGTCATATCAGTGTATCCATGTATCCAAGAGAAAAAAGATGAATGTTTAAAGGTTGTTAATTTATAATTTTTTTAATTCCCAAACTGAAAACAACAGGAGGAGCAGTGAAGTAGCCGGGGCTGGGCTTTGCAGAGGCAGCTTCAAGCATTTAAGTGAAATAGGTGTTAAAACCAGTGAAGCCAGTGATGGGAGTCAGAGAGGGCAGATGGGATCAGAGCTTTGGGGCAGGCCAGTGCAATTAGGAGTGTGTTTTGCACCAACCTGAGCAGGACACTGTAGGAGGGAGGCCGGAGAGGTGCAGCAATACAGAGAGATAAGATCCCGGACCAATGCTGGAGCTGTCTGGACAGAGAAGAGTAGGAGGCACCATAGAAATTTTCTGGGAGCTTATCACCGTGGGCCATCTTCTCCTCCTCTTTCACATCCGTGGCAGAGCTGATGCTGCAGGACTGTCCGAGCAGCCGCCCAGCCCTCTCCCGCCCCTGCTGCCGTCAGCCACCGTGGCTGCAGGACCCACCACAGCAGGGTGGGGGGCTGTGGAAATGGAGACCTCCAGAGATCTTTAGCATTGTTAAGGCTGGCTCCGGTGCTGAACTCGCAAATCCACGGGAAGGCGTTTGTGCCCGTATCCGTGCCGTTCCCAGCGGGAAAGGGGCTGCTCGCTAAAAGCCGGCCCGGAGCGTCGCATCACGTTCGGTCTCCGGAGGCGAAGGATGGGGCTGAAACAAAACCCAGCAGTGTGGCCCCATATGGGCAAAGCCTCACGGGTGGGGAGGGAGCACCTCAGGTTAGTGGGGGCCCTTTCCAGCAGCGCATTAACCCATTGTCCTCTTAGAGCCAGATCTGGCTTTTAACACCCTTAAACCAGCTCCTAACACCCCTACAACTCATACCCAGAGCCAGGAAGCCCAGGTAAGGAGCCAGGTAGGAACTGGATTTAAAGGAATGGTCATTGCTGGTGGTTATTCAGTTTTGGGAGGTGTTTGGTTTTGCAGGGCAAAGCTCCATGTGGGTTTTACATTCAGATATTCACCTCACACTGCTCTCATATCATTGCTGTTGGCTGTTTTTCCTCCAGCTGCTATTAAAGTTGCTATTTGATAGGAGAACAAAAGACAAATCGGAATCATTGGTTCAAAACCTCACCATCTAAGCATGATCTTTCTAGACCAGGAACTCTAAGCCCCTGATCTGTGCGATATATAGTTTGGGTACAATAATATCTGCCAACAGTTATTATTACCTATATTACAAAGATCTCCAAAAAAAAAAAAAAAAAAAAAAAAGAAAAAGAAGAAGAAGAAGAAAAGGGGGAGGTATTGCACACATGCTGGCTAGTTTCCCTGTTAGGGGGAGGAAAAAAAAATAAAAAAAATAAAATAATAAAAGTTTAATAAACGTGTGCTGTGTTGTGGATGACTTTGTGGCGACCTTTGTTGCAAATGGCCTATGCATGCGGAATAATGGTCTCCGTGCAGAGAGGGAAATGGCTTAGTGCTATCATCGTTGCCTCGGTAACCATCAGAGTCTCCATCTAGCAGAGAGAAATGAGTTATGAAAAGGCTTGAGTGAAGAAGGGATTAACACATGATCCCAGGGACAGCATGTCAATCAAAATCAGCGGAGAAATTACACTGCTCTATTTGAGAATGTCTCCGGAAACGCGCCCTCGGTGGGTGTATGTATGTGGGTGTATGCAGGCGTGATGGGGAGACGTATAGCTCTGAGCCTCCTATGGAATATATATATATGTTTTTCTGTGTATGTAACACAAGATATCTGAGGTCACTGGTGTGCACGTGCACAAGCACCCCCTGCACACACATTTGCTTACACGTTCCTGTCCCAACACACACACAGGAGGCACCTCTCCGTAGGGACACACCTTTGTGACGCCCATATTTGCTGGGCTCCGTGCTGCCCTGAAGAGCCAAGCCAATGAAACCCGTAATAATTAAAGGAAGAAAATTTTAAACAATCCAAAATGCGCGTTTGATCCCGAAACTTGCTCATCCTCTCTCACATCCTCACCAGCCTTCACTGAAATGCCCCTGAAGGCATCTCTTTTGAGACTTCACCCCCTGAAGCCCTTCGTGCACCTCCAAAAGGGAAAGCAGAAGGGAACAGATGCCCTATAAGATGCTCAAAATGCAAAATCCAGGGCAATATGGAGACTTCAGCTTTAGCCTGAGAGCCTGGGTGGCTTCACCTGAATTTCTTCCTCCAGCGCCGCACTCCTGAGCTCTTCAACTTGCAGGTCAAGGGCACGGGAATTAAACCCACGATTAACTCCCCCTTGGTTTTAGCTGCTGCAAACTCTGTGGTGGTTACAACCCTGGCGCTGCTCAGCCGTGTGTGGCTGTGCACACATTTCCTATGGCGATTGTTTGCCTTGATTCAGCTGACGAGCTTTACATTACCTGGGACCGGAGTGAGTTTTCTGCTAATGTCAGGAGCAAAATGGGATTGCTGGGAAGGGAGGGTTGGAGCTGAGGAGTGTGGCTGGAAAAAGGCCTTGAGTATTTGTTCTGTTCATTGGCCACTTCAGTAATAGAAAAGTTTTTCTTCCAGGAAATTCTCTCTCTCTCTCTTCTTTTTTTTTTTTTTTTTTGAGCAGATGATTATTATGGGCAAAGTAAAATTTCTCTTTGGTTTCTTCACTGACTGCTGAGCCATCCAGCCTGCCCTCCTGCTGGGAAGTGCAAGAGCACTCAGGGAGGGGATTTGCCTCCTGAAAGCGTTGCCCTCCAACCAGCCCTCCACAGCCCCAAGTTCTCCCTGTGCTCGTGGCCCAGCACGTCCCACTCACACCTGCTCATTGATCCCTCACACCCATGGTCCTACATCCCTGCAGGAGGCCCTGCACAGCTCATCCCACACCTACAGCTGACTAACACTTCAGCTCTAGTCCCTTCAAAACCACCCCTATACATTCCATACGTGCATGGACTCTTCACCTGCCCCCATCCTGCCATAACCCCTTCACCACAGGCAAGCTCTTCCTCTTTTCCCTGGCACACAGACACACAGGGCATTGTCTTACCTGCCCTCAGAGCCTTGTCACCCCAGGGTGACAAACCCCTATGGCTGCACCCTCTCATCTGGGGTGCACCCATCCACTCCCTGCAGCTTCCCACAGAAAACACCCGGGATCAGGCACACACAAGCCCAGATGTGGGTGACATCAAAACTCATCCATTGTCCAAATCACCCCAAACACACACACACTCCCCTTTGATGGACAGGGACACCCCAGCCTACCCAGGGCCACCAATAAACTCTGTACCAAGGGTNCCCTGGCTTTTTTGGGGGCTCTCTGAGGCGCCACCCTCTTCCTCCCCGCCCCCCTCCTCGCTTTCCCTTCCCTCGGGTTTATTTCCCCTCCTCTCCCACTCCTTCCCCCCTCTCCTTCCCTCCCCCCTGCCATGTCCCCAGCCTCCCACACAAGTTTAAAGCCATCAGCCCAGCCAACAGTTAACCAAATCGCCTTGACCTCTCTGCTATTTGATATTCGCCTCCTTGACACTCATTTAGGAGCGCGCAGCGGTAAAGCAGACATTGGACAAGTCCAGCCTGAAACCAAAGCCCTATGAAAGGAGGAGAGAGATCAGAAGAACCTGATAGCTAGGAACTTGTTCTCTCCAAAGGCTTTCTGGACATTTTAGCCTGGATCAGGGGTCCGTGGAGCGCCAGTTCGTCGCCAAGCAGGGTGTAAACGTTAAATGTTAGCTATTTGTTCCAGAGATTGGCATGAAGATCGAGCCTTTCTGCCTCCTCTCCCGCCCGACCCCCCTCCCGCAGTCTCTCCAGCCCGTCCAGAGTCTCACAGACACTCATTCATTAGCGGTTTAATAACCCTCCCGACGTGATAACATCCTTTACTCCCGGCTCCGCGAGCGGAGGTGACCCTGGGCGGGGGGCTGCTCACTCGAGATGCTCCGGGAGGCGGGGGGTCGGGGGGTACCGGCTGCTCCCGATGCAGTTGTTGGGTGAGGAAAAGCATCTTCCACACACACACCCCCTCCCACCCCCGCGCGGGTTAAAAAAAGAAAAAAAAAAATTAAAAATAAATAAAGCTCAACTTTAGTGCTCGAGTCCCTGAAAGTCCTCGCGACGCCTCCCCCCGGGGTCCCCAAACCTGGAGGGGGACACACACACACGCTGCCACCCCCGCCACGTTCCCCGTGTCCCCAGCCCCGGCTCTTTCGCCGGAGCCCCCGGCGCCCTTCTCTAGTGATGCGGAGATGCTGGAGATGCTGCCGGTACCTCACCTGATCGAGCCCTATATTATTTTAAATGGCTCTAATTTCACTATTTATCTCATTTGGCCCGTAACTGCGGATTCAGGCATCTGAAACAACCTTTCGAAACTCTGATTAGTTCAGCTTCGTTCAGCGCCTTTTCCTCCCTCTCCTTTCTCCCCATTTTTTTTCCCCCTTCTCGCTCCCTTTCTGCGCGACTTTCATGCGCTGCAGATAAGATATAAAATGCTCTATCGGGATACTGTAATATTAAAGATCAAAAGTGGCATCAATTGAAGACCAAACGCGCGGAAAACAAAGGGGAAGGCTGGGAGATGTTCATCAGCTAATTACAACTGCAAATATTATGCAAATTTATCTTGGCACAGAAATGGAGAAAGCGAGTTTAAGTGCGGAGATAATGCTGGAATATTGAATGTTCAGCTAAGGGTGGGACGCGGTCCAATAAATTCATCTGAGGGAGAACTGGTATTATATATATATATATTCCTATCAAATCATCTACACTTCAGATTGGGGGGAGGGGGGAGATATCAAAAATTGCTGTTATAATTGATACTTGAAATTCCTTGACAAATATTGCAGGGAATATACGGTGGAGGAAGAGTAGGGAAGCCGAGATTAGCGTTTGGATGGGATTTGTGAAACACCGCATATGAAACGATGAACCTACAGCGGGGAGACGTGGAGAGGGGGTGGGGTGGAAAGTCCGCCCCACTCAAGACCCCGGGTGGGAGCCTTTCCCTTTAGGCAAAGGGGAAAACCAAGTTATTTTTCAACCTCATTTTAGAAGCGTCTCTCCCTTCCTGGAAAAAAAAAAAAGGACCGTGCTAGACGTGGTTAATGATTAAACACCGTCCCTGTGCCGTGAGAGCCAAGAAGGTATGAGAGGGAGACAGGGAAACTTAAACCAAGGCAGAATAGAGCTGCCAGCACCTGTCCCCAGAAATTTTAGCATCAGGAGTGCCTGCACACAAAGAAAAAAAAAAAAAAGGAAAAAAAAACCCTAAACAAAAAAAACCAAACCACAATCGAGACGCAGCAAATTGACCACGATGAGGATTTTAGGCACCATTTTCTCTCCTGTGCTGCCCAAGAAATTCAGAGGCGGGGATGCTCTAGCGCGGGTCGGGATCATTCCCCAGTCCCTCCCAGGGTTTTGGGGGGTTATCCCAAACCCCGTTATCGGGTTTGACCCATGAGGTGGTGCAGCCGAGATGAAGTTTTGGGCTGAGTTGTTATTGCTGTGGGAATCCCTCCCTCCCCCACCCCATCCCTCAGAATGGAGCAAAGGGGTTTTATTCGCCACAGAAAATGTTTGAAATGCAGCTTTTCCCTGTGCAGGTGAGAAGGCAGAGCCCGGCTGCTGCTTCCCTTCAAGGATTCAAACGAATACATTCAAATCCAGCAAAATATCAGCAGATCTTCCCCTCCTCAGGCACACGAATATCAATAATTTCAGGTGAATGTTTTCCCCCCCTCCCTCCATCCCCTATTTCATTTCTGCAGCCAGAAACACAGCGCAGCGTTCATTTGCATACAAAGCAACACGCGGAGTTTCTCCAGTTTATGAGAAATGCCTTAAAAAAAAAAAAAAAAAAAAAAAAAAAAGGAGGGAGAGAAACAGGGGGAGGGGGGGGGGA